>JAZFAU010000490.1:0-123200 GCA_037178615.1 Dione vanillae
GAAACTAGAGACAAATAGACAAAAATCTACTACTATACAATAAACAAGATGAAATGCGAATCTATTTAAGTACTAAAGTTTAAAATTTTATTCTAGATATTATATATAAAAATTTGCAGTCTTATTTTTGTGTAAAAGAAAGCGGAAGTGCTATACTTTGTGGGCTCAACTTGTCACTTTGCATTCGCGGAACACGTTTCATCTACGTCAGGGTTTTAACACTCCGAGATACGCTTGTTCTGACATTTCTTTTGCTTTATTATTTAGCATCTCAAAAATAGTATGAATTTTGTTATAATACTTTTTGTTATAATTGAACATTATGTATAAGTGGTGTAGATGAGGTATTTGAATCAAGATTATGATTTGGAATTGTTTTGTTTAAGATGCTTAGATTGTTTATTAATTTATTTAATAGGTAAGCCAAAAAAGAACATCAAGCATTTTTAATCGAATACCCTACACCAAGTTAAGTACAATAAAGGCAGTAATTAGGCCTCTGCGCCACGACGGTCCTCAAAAGGCATGCATCAAGTTTTTATTAAGTATCATGGTTTATCCCGCAAGGTATTAGAACTAAAACTTGAAGTGGGAATCGAACCCACCCCTGCGTTCACGGTTTGTTACTGAGCCGCTACGGCCTCACGTCAATTCACATAGTTTGACATTATAATTTATTAAGTTAAGTTGTCAACAAAATAATTATAACAAGAACAACTGTATAGAATTATAATACAAATAATTAATAATATCATAAAAGCGAATTTGGCACATCTGAATCGACATAGAAATACATTAACAAGATAAACAAAGCTTCTGCAGTCGTAAAGGAATTTTATTGCATCCTCAGCAATTTTATTTCATTTTAGATAAGTATAATTTTATCGCCGGAACAATGAAAATATTTGTATATTCGATTTTTGATGTGACTGCTGTTTACGTGCGGGTTTGTTTGCTTTTTATAATATAAGTTTGTTTAAATATCTATCATGTTAAATGATATACAGGTATAGTTAATAGTCTCAAAATAAAAAGTATGTACTGTACGATTCGCGTAAGCTGACCATGAGCAGAAGTCATATTTTAGGTCAATTTGGAGGTATGAGGTGAGGTGCGAGCGTAATGCGTCAAGATCGAAGCAGCGTCATTGGTGCGCCCGAGTCTCGTCGTAGGCTGCTCACTCGCTATTCGTCTATCGCTGTGTGAAGGCACGAACACTGCTGTCAAGTACAGTCGAAAAGAAGTGTTTCTTTGTTTTCAATTGCTTTTTAATTTGTTAACATTTAGTTGTTTGGATTTTTTTTTGAGATTTACTGTTGTTTTGTACTTATTTGCTATTTTTACCGTTTAGAATTTTCACGAAAAAGGAGAAGAAACTGCTTAGCATTCCATGGATTCACCGTGCGGGTGCCGGGCCCATCGCGTTGTAGGAAGAGGAGCTCCGATCAGTGCTTATGACTTGCGACCCAAGTGTAGATTTAAAGAGGCTCCTTTAAAATGCATTAACGCCTTCACTGTCCTAGCTCCTCCCACTATCTAACCAAATTCGAAATGATTCTGCTAATGCCGCCTTTGAAGTACGTTCTAGAAATGTATTAGTAATAGTTCTAGACAGTCCGAGATCTTTTAGCAAGCTAAAGAGAGATTTCGCTGTTATACCTCTCACTCCTACTTCCACCGCGTATGAATTTACTCTAAACCTATTCCTGGTCAGTTCGTTAGTAAGCTAGAAATATTTATTAAGTTTGAAGCTATGACTTTTAGGGATATTTGTCTCTCAGTACTTTGAATAGACAGTCGAGAAATTCGATACAACACGCGTTTTTAATTTCATTAAAGAATTAATCAATCTGAGAAATGGAGAAAACTATGTGACAAAGTAAAATCTACAGAGAAAAACTGTTTCAAGTAACCACATCGATGAAGAATCAAGAGGAAGGTTTATACATTTTATACATAAAACACCTGCGCGGCGTTGAGTTCCGCCACTCAACACGCAATGCCTCGAAAACGGCGGAAAGCGGGGACGGAGAAAGCAGGGACTAAGCAACGGAGTGTCTTAACACTAGGTTCCCACAGTCCCTGCAGTTCCCTCTGCCTACCCTGCCATGCGCGGGATAATGCGTGAAGCTAAAAAAAAAAAAAAAAAAAATACCTGTCCAAAGCCGGGGCAGCTAGTTTACAATATACGTAATTCATTTAACAAACATTTAAAAAAAAATATACCTTACAAAGTCATAGGCGTGTACACCAGACCCTCATCTGGTCTAGGTTGATATCTACAATTGGTACCTTCCGTACACACTCCTGCTGCGTTACTTTGTCATGTACGGAAGTGCTGCTTGCTTAAAAAAAGGAATTTCTGGAATTATCAAGAAGCTTTTTATAAATTTGTTTGTTGAAAAAGGCGGAAAGCGGGGACGGGGAAAGCAGGAATTAAGCAACGGAGTGTTTTAATATTAGGTTTATATAGTTCCTGCGGTTTCCTCTGCCTACCCTGCAATAGGCGGGATAAAGCGTGAAGCTAAAAAAAATTTTAAGAAAATTTTAAATGTTCAGTGCTCACTTTTACTAAAGTACAAAGTTAAATTCGACTACTATATTAGTCTAGTTACTATATGACTTAACTAGTTTATTATATATGTGAATTTTATACTGGTGGCATAATTTGCCATTGGTCAATAGATTTCGTTCAACCATAATAATAGGTACTTGCTTTGACACTGTCTACTGATGTTGTCGTGGCATTATTGGGACGTTTTAGACTGAATATTGTAACAGATAAATCGGCCGGACTATTTAGATATACTAGTCGACAGCTTTTTGAAGGATCTTGAAAAGGTAGATCATCAACCTTAAAGTAATGAATTTACGATAATTTTCAAACATCACATCGATTTTAATAAATCCCTTTTATCGTAAGTTGTTGTAAGCATCATAAAAATATTGAAGTTTTGGCTTAGGCCAGCGCAGTCGTCAGAAACCTCAACCTTATTTAGGAACAAAAATAGTTTGGGCTTGAAATTAAAGAAACTATAAAGAAAACATCTAAGAGTCGCTAAAAATATTCTGAGAAAATCATGGAATCCATGTAATGCTAATTAGTTTCTTCTCTATACTTATACTTACTTGTCACTGTTATCTATCTTTTTGTTGCTAGTCTATCTTGCTGATGCACAAGTAAGGACTAACTGTTTTACGTATGATTTCTAGTACTTTATCATGTGGTGGCCAAAACTTTAGAGACCAGTCCCAATGTAGCGTATACACCAAAAGATTTGCAAAGATGTTTCTGATTGTAGGCCTCAATGGCATACAATAGCGGCAAAGTTTTAACAGAGTCGCTAAGTAAGGCATTAAGGCTTGAGGCTTGTGTTTGGGCAGCTTTGGGCATAAATCGTTGACAAAAGTTTCCAATTCCAAGGACACGACAACGTTCCCTTTTTGTACGGAACGAGAAAATTTGTTATAGTCTTGACAATAAATGGCCTTGTACCTTTTACAGAAATGTGGTGCTCCATAAATTACCTTACTTGGAGAGCCCTGAAACAGCACACAAGCCGAAGGAAGTCATATGTCGGTGAAGGAGATTTAATTATTAGCTTTACTAAATCTTTCAATGAAAAGTACTTATAACCAACCAAATATTGGAGGAGTCCTGTGTGTGGAGGAGGATGTGACGTTTCTGGTACAGTATCCTCAGCCAAGGCAAAATTTTGCCATCATTTAAGCTAACAAAACATAAGCTTAAAAGCTTTAAGTTACGTGATCTAAACCAACGAATAGAATTATCTTAGTCAAAACCAAAACGACAACAAAGCGATCGAGTAGAAAGAGTATTAATGTTTGTTTGTTTGTATTTCTTTATCTATTTTAATCAAATTAGTAAACGTAGAGTATATAAATTTATATACATCAAGCGTCGGATGCTTACACGTTTTGTTAGCCACCAAGTTTTGCTTTGGTTTTCGGTGTTTAATCGTTGATAGATAACGTCAATGCCGAAGCGTACGAATAGCTATAGAATAAAAACGAAGTGTTTGGTTTTTGGCTAACGCCTCTGATCTGGACTGGCTTTACCGTGGTAAAGATTTCAGTTTAACCGATATTAGGCTTCGTATATATTTAATGAAAATTTGGCAAATATCATTTCCAGGTCTCCTCTGCCCACCCTACTATAGCGTACTTGCGTAGCGTTAAAAATTTATGAAAAAATTAATGGAGAAATATGTATATATTAGTGATGTAACGAATATTCGCATTCGCATTCGCATTCGCGAATATTCGCACGTTTTTAAACATTCGCATTCGTATTCGCATTCGCAAAAATTCTGCGAATGTTTTGCGAATGTCAGAAAAGAAAATTTGACGACGATAATACGTTATAAAAATTTTAATCAGTTCACTTTTTGTTATTTAGTTCAAAAAACAGTTACTTAACCTCGTAAACACATTATTATTAGTCTTCATCATATGTCATAAAATTTTATTTAATGCTATCTAAACAAACAGAAATCAATTCTCTCTCATTTCTAAAAAAGTTTTACATAATCTAATGCTTAGGTTTTTATTGTTATAATCCAACGTGTTATTTTGCTTGCCGTAAACAAATGGGGCCAAATTTACAAGAATTACTGAATATTCGCATTCGCATTCGCGAATGTCGGTAGCAAATATTCGCATTCGCATTCGCGAATGTTAAAAAAATGACATTCGTTACATCACTAGTATATATTATATAACATACTTACATAAATAGTTAAAATTATTACCAAAATTATAATATTTGTCATATAAATATACTTATTAGAAAACAAAATATATAGTATGTGTTAGTCCTACAAAAACAATAGCATCGTAACAAATTTGGTGAAAAACACCGCTTGTAAGGGAGAATATTATTTACAAAACATATTTTTATAACATAAAAAGAAAAAACATAAAATTCTTGCATCGGCCGGGAATCGAACCCGGGCCGCCCGCGTGGCAGGCGAGCATTCTACCACTGAACCACCAATGCTGGTAACAAACCTGTTCATTTATAGAATATTATTTTATTTTAGTGCAATATAAAGTATAATACTTAGGTTTTACAATTTTATTTACGTATCGAGGTCATGAATACAAACGTTAATGTGTATTATGATATGAAATTATGTTTTATTAGCAAATTTATACTTACTTACATATTATAAATACAAAAAAAAGTCTATTTGATATTTTAAAGATTCTTCAAGGCCATGTTGTAGTTATTACAAAATAAAGAAGTTTTGTCTGTCCATCTGCCTTTCTGGTTATTCGATCTTGCATCCGGAATAGGCTTATTCTTTAAGGAATTTTCACTGGAACATAGAGACGATTCTTGAGTAACACGTATATGTTACTTTGTATTGATAACTAGTGTATATTTGATATACACTAGTTATCAAGACAAAGACAAAAACAAGCAAAAAAAGATAAAAAGACGCCCCGACAAAATGTAGCAAATAAAACGCAATTGTAACTGTATTCCAGTTTCCACCAGAATTAAAGGACGCAGAAAATTTGACTTACCAGTAAGAAAAAAAAGAATAAAAATTATTAAAAATAATGCATTGGGTAGAAATCAAACTTCGTCAGTTTTCCTGTCACACTATAACTCACTGCGCAACCATACTCGTATCTTCTAATAACGTATTTATTTGGGGCTAAATACAATATAATTTAGTACTTCAGCTTCTATAGGAAAGTTATCAAGTGAGGACAAAGCCGGTACTATATAGTGTACACCCAAGGGTCTTTTCACTATGGACGTCTTTACTATAATCGACACGTGTCGGGGGACTGTTTCGTTCCTAGATAGAAGCTCGGCGTTTATTCAAAATAGATATTGTTATATAAAATTGATTTAAGATTACATTTTCAATTTAATTTTAAAATATTTAATGTTGTATTGAATTTTATTTGTTGTATTAACCATTTACTTTAGTTTTTCTGTTTTCGTCTTATTCAAGAGTGTGGAATTTAGATTGAAATAGACTTAGCTTGAGTAACCTTGTAGATACAAATCGAATATAAGCTTCGGTAGAATGCTCGCTTGCCACGCGGGCGGCCGGGGTTCGATTCCCGGCCGATGCAGACACCTTATTTTTATTTTTTTTATTCTATGTGAGGTAAACGTCAGTCAAAGAATATTATGTAAATTGTTAGGAATATTCAACCTAACGAGAATAATTTGTTATAAACAATACTGTTATTTTTGTGTATGTGTATTAAAATTTAAATTTTAGGGTAAAAAATTCATTTTATCTTTGTGTGTCACTTAATATACACATACTTCTAAGTGAGCCAAAAACTAATGTCCGCCTCTAAGAATTATTTGTAGATTGGTGAAAATCAACGTCGCGCTTTATCTTTATTGCCAGAGCGAAAAAAAGAAAGTCTGTTCCTCCGCTACCCTCTGCTACACTTTATTTTCAGCGTCAGCCTAAAATATGAAACAAATTAAAGAAAATCTTATAAATTTTCAATAAAATGTTAACTTACTTTTACCAAAGTTAAAATCATCTGCTATATTGGTAGTTAATAACTCTAGCTCTATCAAACCACTTAGAATTTAATACAGTTAGCAAATTAATTTGTCAATTGATTTCGCCGAACCAAAATAATAATTAACGTGGCACTATTGGGACGTGTAAGTAATTACAGTTACGTGTAAGTAGTTACATTGTCTTAGAGTTGTAAGGGAGTATACTGTGCACTTGAAAATTATCTAAATATAATAGGTAAACAAGGCGTGGTGTTCAGTTACGCAGCCTAGTAATAAGTGATATGTATGAATTGTCGAAAATTGGAAGACGTTCATTATGAGACTGTAGTGTGCCAATCAATTTCTGTGAATTATGAAACATAAAAACTCGTTCTTTCCACATTTTGTAGAAACTGTAGGGTACACTTCTTAAGGATCATATGTGTCATATATCCGCCATGCTGAGTAATATTTGCTAATCAGGAAATATTTTTAATGAAGTTTATATAATAAAATCGTTTATAAAACCTCGATTTAGAATTTACTGAAACTCCTTAAAGAAAAAAACACAAAAGGACAAAAATTTGAATCCAGAGGGATTTAAACTCGCACCGTTTGGAGACCATTCAAGCGCTCTGACCACTGAGCCATTCTTATATATTTGTTATATGTGTTTTTGTATAAATATTTTTTCTATATATAGAGGGGAGTAACATTTCAAATTTCATAAAGAAACAAAAAATTTAGTACTAGAAAAACTAAACCACCCGTTAATCTTGAAAATACGTATACGTTAGAAATAGTTTAAAAATTAAAGAGTAAAAGAAGCTTTTCTACTATAAGCCCTTACAAAGTACTCGCTCAAATATTTCTTTGCTTGGTCCTCACTTCGGGTAACAAGGCGAGTAATTGAAAAGGGGGTGTATCAAATTTTCATAAACGTGTGTGGATGAGGGTATGATTTAATATTTATTGTGCCTTTCCTGCCAAGATAATAGCGTTTTGCGGCTTAGTTTGAATTTTCGAGGGTTCCATTCGGTCTTTAAAGCAAAATTGAAATTTTAACGTTGGATATACGTGGTTAAAGGAATAACATACATCCTTACAGCCTCTATTGTAACCCTGTTTTTCTGTTGCAACCACTATATAATAAACATTCTTTACTGTACCAAGAAATATGTGAAATACAGACGGAAATACAGAAATATCATTAGCAAAGGTGGAATTATCTCTATAAGAGGGTGAAAGTAAAGTAGCGAGAAGAGAAATAAAATGCAATATATGATTAAAAAAATATGTAAATAAACAAAAATCAATACATAAAGCATACACAATATATATACATAGACACATACAAGTAACGTAGTTAAATTGAGACTTTTCAGATATTTTTTACTTCATTAAGTAAATGTTTTTTCAATAATGACAATATAGCTGTAATTTTTATTTTTTTTTGATTTGTTATATTAATTTCTCTTACACTTATGCTAGGTTCTCCATTCAACGTGACATTGGTGAAGTAAATTGTGCTCAATTGTCACGCTCGAAGTACGATTATAGAATTGATAATTTATTTATTTATTTATTAGGACAATCAACAGTAGATACAATAATACATTTAATAATATAACAACTTGAACTTGAACATGGAAAATGTTCTACTAATTAAAGGTAGTCTCAGCATGCACTTATAATATTACAATACACATATTCTAGAACATAGTTTGAAGCAAAGACAAATACATGTAAAAATTCCGCATTGACACAATAACAATTCCATTAAAATTACATATTAAAAACACATAAGAAACTGTTAAATAAACAAGAAATATTATTTATTAATAATTAGAAAAGAAATATTAAAGCATTAATCGTCTAAACAAAAATAACATTAATATTAATATATATTTTTTTTTTAGCTTCACGCTTTTATCCCGCACATGGCAGGGTAGGCAGAGGGAACTGCAGGAACCATAGGAACCTAGTGTTAGGACACTCCGTTACTTAGTCCCTGCTTACTTCGTCCCCGCTTTCCGCCGTTTTCGAGGCATTGCGTGTTGAGTGGCGGAACTCAACGCCGCGCCTTGCCTTATTTGCCAGAGCGATGAAAATGGAAATAGAAAAATCCATCTTCCCCGACTGGGGATCGAACCCAGAAACCGTCGTGTTAGTCGCATTACAGGTAGACGTTGCGCCTCTGCGCCACGACGGTCCTCAATTAATTAATATTTATATTTAAATTTCTATAGATTACAACATTTTATTGAATTAATTTATGTTAGGAGTAATAATAACAATACATTATATCACTAATTACAACTGGGCTGTACAAATAATATCATTTATTTTTTTAATAAACAGAGAGCGCGTATCATAGCAGAGGTCTAAATCCTTTAGAGAATTATTGCGTGGGACGTTTAAGTAAAATCTTGATAAGAGTTCTGGACAGTCTATATCATTATTGAATAAATTAAATAAAAATTTCATTGATAAGAGTTTGCGTCTATTTTCCAGGCTATGGATGTTGAAATATTTGCATCTTTCATTATAAGTACTCAAATTTATTCTAAGCCTATGTGACAATTGACGAAGAAACTTTTTTTGTACTCTTTCTATTCTGTTTATATGAAGTTTTGTAAATGGGGACCAGATTGAACAACAACAGTCTAATCTGCTAAGAACGAAACAATTAAATAGCGTTAATGCAGTAGTAGAATGTTTGAAGTCTTTGGAGCATCTCAGAACAAAGCCGAGAGATCTGTTCGCTAAATCAAGAGTTTTGTCTATATGTTCCTTAAAATTTAATTTTGAGTCCAATATAATCCCTAAGTCGCGAATTTTTTTAATTTCATTAAGTTCCTCACCATATATATAATATTTTGAAGGAGTAATGTTCTTTTTACGAGTAAACTTTATGTGATGACATGTGATGTTGATATTCAAGGCCATTTTATTTTTATCACACCAATCGACTAGTTTATGTAGATCTTCTTGTAGCAACACTACATCTGACTGGCTCATACTGAGCTGATTGATGACCACAGATAGCTACTCTAGAAATTCTACCAATAAGATATGTTTTGCACCATTCAAGTAGGTGATCAGAAATTTCATATGACTCCAATTTACGTAAAAGGATGCTGTGGTTAACCTTGTCGAAGGCTTTAGAAAAGTCATAAAACATAACGATTGTATAATAATTAAATACGTCGTGGCGTCTGAGCGAAGCGTTTACCTGTAAACGCAACAGTTTGTGGATTTGATTCCCACACGGGAAAGATGGATTTTTCTATTTCCATTTTTGACATCAGCCACTCAACACAAAATGCCTCAAAAATGGCGGAAAGCAGGGACTAAGCAACCGAGTATCTTAACAGGTTCCTATGGTTCCTCCAGTTCAGTCTGCCAACCCGCCATTTAAAGCGGCGGGATAAAGCGTGAATATGTAAAAAAAAGATTAAAAAATTAAAACAAAAAATAAAATAGTTACTTACACAATGAGTTTATATGGTGGTTTTTTTATAATACCTGTAAAACAAAGTAAATTTACGTAAAATAATACTATAAGAATACTAAAGCCACTGTCATTTGTCCCCATTGCTTGACCTGAGATTTTCTCTAAAGCAAAAAACATGGAAAAAAATCCGATACAAAGATTTGTATTCGCTTTACTGTCGGATCTTCTATTTTTTCACATTATACCCTGCCTTTCTCAATAATACAGCTGTTCCATGGTGCAAGTGTTAGGAGTCGAATATTTGTTGTCACTTAGTTAAATTATTTTACTTTTGCCACTTTGAAAAGACTAACTGTTACTTACAGCATGCAATATTTTGTAACAAAGCTAATTTTTCCTATCTTGCGATATTCAAGATACATATATCGTGAAGAAGATAAAAAAATTAATATATTTTCTCCAATTTCAAAGAATATTACGATACTAATTAAGCCACACTTATCACTCTTGATTTGCCAAAAAAATTGCCTGTCTACATGACCGAATTCTAAAATAATCCTTCCTCCCGTAATTTCCTATCGAGAATGACTACAATACAACGACAAAATATATTTTAAATTAAAAACATTAAGCCAATTCAACAAAACGGTTACCTTTTCTGACGTCGTACAAAATCATTTGAAATGACGTTACTTTTTAATTTCTGTATCGATAGAAATAAAACAAACTGTGACATATTTGTAAATATACCACCTCGGGGTAGAATGTGCACGGCCTTCCCGCCGACAGGTACGATGTAAGAAACCAGTGTGTAAAGCATTTGTCTCCAGCTCTTCCAATATACCGTAGATACACATCACAAACTTATTAATATAAATTGAAGTTTATCATAATAAAATGATGAACATTGCATTGAATCTATTAAGCTGTTGCCGAGATTACCGCACAAACGCACACACAAGCAGACTAAAGAAATATACTTTTTGGGTTTTATAACGTTTAAAAATTGTCTTTAAAATCAGTTTTTTCGAATTTACCTTTTTTTCGCGGGTAGGTGTCATAGTGAACAGAAGTGTTATTTGTTAGCTCCACTTTATTTTAAAATAAAAAGCAATTAAGTGTACTTATGTGCTAAAACAGCGATACCTGTGCTAAGTTGATTATCACTAAACTTCCTTACACACAAATACCACTAAATAATTTACATTAAGATAGAAACTTCAACAAGCCAGCTACTCAAGAGTATGGAAGAACTTTCATCTATGTTTTCCTCAAGAATGGCCGAATTTGAGAAGAATCTGTCACAATCTAGTTCTGCAGCCCCAACACCAACAGTTAAAACCTTAGCTGCTGAATTTTATACTTTCAAGACTCTTGTTTGGAGAACTCTTGGTCTTCTAAAATCACAAATGGATCTTGTTTTGGTTGGCCTGGACCGTCTTGAGACACTATCAAGGAGAAAGATTCTTTTGATTCATGGCGTAAAGGAAGACAGAGACGAAAACTTGTTTCGTAAAGTTACTGCTATATTGTCCAACCAGATGAAAATGTCTGACATGCATGAATCCTGCCATAGACTGGGCGTGAAGGCGTCATCCAGGCCCATTTTGGTCAGATTTTTAATATGCAAGTCCGTTCTAGTGCATGGAAAGCTAAAACAACATTAAAAGGTACTAAAATAACGATAACAGAATTTTAACAAAATCACGTCAAGAAGTTTTCATAACGGCTCGTAAACATTTTGGCTTAAAGAAATGTTGGACAGCTGATGGGTTTATTATTATATTATTACCTAATAAATCCAAAGTCAAAATTTCGTCATTAACCGAACTAAAACAGTTTGTAGGCGAATTATTATTATATTCATAATTAGTTTATTAATTTATAATATTTATTTATTACACTCCACAATTACACAAATATAATATTCTATTCAATATGTATTTATGTAATAATATAATATACATACACAATACGCACCATCATTATATTTCATATATTTATTTTAATATTATAACATTAAATATTAATTCACAGGCATACTCGGGTGAAACCCGTAGTATGCGGCGGATCGGCCGAGTGACGCTTTTGTTCCGCGTCTACCCGCCACCGCGTTATAATATTGTAAGCCGCGAAAAGATAGGAATTAAGTTAGTCGATATCTCACACTCGATGCCATTCGTTTACTTGTTACTAGCCTTTACTGTTTTTATTGTTTACGTCTTAGTTTCCGTGGTTTATGTTATTTCTTGTACTCTCAGAACTGTAAATTTCTTCCGTACTCACTATTACCTTTTGACTTTGTGTTTCTGTGTATATTGTGTGCGTAATACATGTGTGACAACTGAGTTGCGGACCTTGTTATTTTTTTACCTTGTATCACACACCACGCATCACACCTATAACTGGTGACCCCGTATTCTACACGTAATTTAGAAGATGAGTAGTGGAAGTGACACAGCTGAGTCGAAAATAAATACGCGACCGCGCCGTATGAAGAAGCTGGAACGGGTTCATAGTGCTGACGTAACTATGGTCGCGTCGCCATCAGCCCAGATTAAGACGCCGCCATTTTGGCCAGAAAAGCCGGCCATTTGGTTCGCACAAGTTGAAGGTCAGTTTAAATTATTTGGAATAACGGACGAGGCTACAAAATTTTACCAAATCCTATCAACGTTAGACAGACAATACGCCGCAGAAGTAGAAGACGTTATCACTGGCCCACCTGACTATAATCGACTCAAGGAAGAACTTATAAAACGTCTATCTGTTTCGAGGGAGAACAAAGTGAAACAATTGTTGATGCATGAATAACTTGGCAGTCGCAAGCCTTCACAATTCCTGCGACACCTTCAACACCTTGCTGGACCAGATATTCCGGAAGAATTTCTCCAGACCATTTGGACAAGTCGGTTGCCAATAGAAATACAACCAATAGTGGCATCTCAACCTACCTTACCTCTCGATGCTCTCGCTGAACTGGTCGACAGGGTACACGACATTGCTGCACCGACGAACCAAGTCGCAGCAACATCCTCATCATCGTCCATAGAGTTGTTGACTCAGCAAGTAGCGGAGTTGACCAAACAGGTCAGTGCCCTCACGGCCCAAGTCAACCAACGATCTCGACCAAGGGAACGAAGACAGTCGAGTAGACACCGCAACCGATCGCAATCTCGAAGACCCAGTTCGAGTCATCGACGGTATCCAGTTTGCTGGTACCACAGCAAGTTCGGCTCCAAGGCTAGGAGCTGCATCAAACCCTGTGACTACACGTCGGGAAACGCTCCCAGCAATCAGTGATGGCGACCAATGATTGCAGGAGCTCTCCGGGTCGCCTCTTCATTACCGACCACAGCACCAAAAGACAATTTCTAGTTGATACCGGTAGTGATATTTGTGTCTTTCCAATTACCGACTTAAGTGAAAATAGACATAAGACATCCTTTCAGCTCAGTGCTGCTAATGGTTCGGCTATAGCCACCTACGGTTACATTAATCTCACTTTAAATATAGGATTACGTCGCACCTTTCCATGGCGCTTCGTCGTAGCTGACGTAACGAAAGCTATAATTGGTGTAGATTTTCTATCTCATTATCGTCTTATCGTAGACATTAGTAATCGTAGGTTAACAGATAGCCTCACTAATATCAGCACTGTAGCCTCAATAGCCAAAACTAATTGCCTAGTAACGAGTGTGAAGGTTTCTACTGGCGGAAATAGTAGCTACCACAATATTTTGGCGGAGTTCCCTGAAATAACTCGCCCCGCCAGTACTCCGGGTGTCGTCAAACATCACACTGTACACCACATTCGTACTACACCAGGTCCCCCAGTATCATGTTCCCCCAGGAGACTCGCTCCTGACAAGCTTAAAATCGCCAGACAGGAATTCGACGCAATGCTAGCGAACGGCACGGCACGTCCTTCTGACAGCCCTTGGTCGTCGCCTTTACACCTGGTGTCGAAAAAGGATAACGGTTGGCGTCCCTGCGGCGATTATAGGTTGCTTAATGCGAGAACCGTACCAGATAACTATCCCATACGTCACATTCACGACTTTTCGCACAGTTTGGCTGGTTGTAAGTACTTTTCTGTTATTGATTTGGTTAAGGCTTACAATCAGATTCCAGTCGCTGAGGAGGACATACCGAAAACGGCAATTACAACGCCATTCGGCTTATACGAGTTTCCTTTTATGACGTTCGGATTAAGGAACGCTGGTCAGACATTTCAGAGGTTCGTGGATGAGCTAACACGTGGACTTGACTTTTGCTATCCCTACCTTGACGACTTTTTGGTTTACACCAGGACCCAGGAAGAACACGAGGACCACCTCCGTCAACTTTTCACCCGTATGCAAAATTACGGCGTCCTTGTCAATACGGCTAAATGTGTATTCGGAGCACCTGAGGTAACATTCCTGGGTTACCTTATATCGGAAAGCGGTACTAAGCCCTTGGATGGCAAAGTCAAGGCCATTTCGGACTTTCCCATACCTAAAACCGTTAGGGAGCTCCGTAGATTTTTAGGCATGGTCAACTACTATCGAAGATTTCTACCTAACGCTGCTCGTATCCAAGCTCCTCTGAATGCCTTACTGACAGGTTCTGTTAAGGCTTCCCATCCAGTCGTCATTAAAGGAGACTCTTTGCAGGCTTTCGAAGCTTGTAAGTCTAGCCTTTGTGAGGCCGCACTATTAGCACATCCCCATCCCGATGCCAGGTTGGGACTTGTCACGGATGCCTCAGACACGGCAATAAGTGGAGTCCTCCAACAATACCTGGATGGTGCTTGGCAGCCTCTGGCATTTTTCTCGCGCAAGTTGAGTCCTTCACAGGTAAAGTATTCGCCCTACGATAGAGAACTCCTTGCAATTTACGAGAGCATTAAATACTTTCGCCATATGTTAGAGGCTAACCACTTCACAGTCTATACTGACCACAAACCGCTCAGTTATGCTTTCCACGAAAGGAAAAGTAACTGTTCCCCACGTCAGTATAGACACCTAGACTTCATCTCGCAATTCACGACAGACATTCGGCATATTTCAGGGAAGGACAATGTAGTCGCCGATACACTTTCCCGCGTTGATGAATTGCATATGCCGGTTGACTTGGACGTCCTTGCCAAGTCCCAAACCACCGATCTTGACCTCACAAAGGTTCTTAGAGGCGAAACTTCTCTCCGACTGGAAAAGATGACAATTCCTGGTAGTCATACTGAATTGTACTGCGACGTCAGTACTCCGACTCCCAGGCCATTTGTCCCTGCAAACTGTCGCGAACAAGTCTTTCACAGCCTACACTCCCTCAGCCATCCCGGTCCTAACGCCACAGCTAAACTCGTTGCACAACGCTTCGTTTGGCCACTCATGAGGAAAAACTGCCGTGAATGGTCTAAGGCATGTTTGACTTGCCAGCGCACGAAGGTAACCCGGCATGTTACGTCACCTTTGGGTACGCTTGCCTTACCTTCAGCGCGATTCAAACATGTCCATATAGACCTGATCGGCCCATTACCTCCTTCGAGCGGCTATCGATACTGTTTGACAGCCGTCGATCGCTTTACGCGATGGCCGGAAGCTGTCGCCATTATCGACATTACTGCAGAAACAGTGGCCAAAGCGTTCGTTTCCTGCTGGGTGTCCCGATTCGGCTGCCCTACCGATATCGTCACCGATCGCGGTAGGCAATTTGAATCGGCACTGTTCAAACAATTGTCACAGTCTGTCGGGTTTGAACACCGCAAGACAACTGCCACATCCACAGTGCAACGGCTTAGTTGAGCGTTTTCACCGGCAGCTAAAGGCAGCTATAGTGTGCCATGGTGATACCAACTGGACGGAGTCTTTACCCTTGGTGCTTCTCGGCATAAGGAGTGCCTTCAAGGAAGACCTCCAGGCTTCATCGGCTGAGCTGGTGTACGGTGAGCATCTCCGCCTACCCGGAGAATTTTTTAGTCATAGCCTACCAGCCTATACCACCGATATCACTGAATTCTCAGCTCGAATGAAGTCCTTTGTCGAGAATTTACGACCTGTCCCGACACAGCACCACTCAACACGCAAAACATTCATCTTTAAAGACTTTAACTCGTGTAGCCACGTATTCTTAAGAGAAGACGCGCTACGAGGCTCTCTACAACCCGCCTATACTGGGCCACATAAAGTTTTGCAGAGGGGTGGAAAATATTTCAAAATTAATGTCAAGGGTAAGGACGTTACGGTATCTATAGACCGTATTAAGCCAGCCTATATACTGTCTGACGATTTTAGCTGCCCCTCACCATCACCTCCAAATTCTCTCCAACATTACGACCGACAAACGGACAAATCTGACATAAGAACTACCCGTTCAAACAGACGAGTTCGCTTCCCGGACTACTATCGTCCGTAGACACGGCCTCTGGAGGGGAGTGATGTAGGCGAATTATTATTATATTCATAATTAGTTTATTAATTTATAATATTTATTTATTACACTCCACAATTACACAAATATAATATTCTATTCAATATGTATTTATGTAATAATATAATATACATACACAATACGCACCATCATTATATTTCATATATTTATTTTAATATTATAACATTAAATATTAATTCACAGGCATACTCGGGTGAAACCCGTAGTATGCGGCGGATCGGCCGAGTGACGCTTTTGTTCCGCGTCTACCCGCCACCGCGTTATAATATTGTAAGCCGCGAAAAGATAGGAATGAAGTTAGTCGATATCTCACACTCGATGCCATTCGTTTACTTGTTACTAGCCTTTACTGTTTTTATTGTTTACGTCTTAGTTTCCGTGGTTTATGTTATTTCTTGTACTCTCAGAACTGTAAATTTCTTCCGTACTCACTATTACCTTTTGACTTTGTGTTTCTGTGTATATTGTGTGCGTAATACATGTGTGACAACTGAGTTGCGGACCTTGTTATTTTTTTACCTTGCATCACACACCATCACACATCACACCTATAAGTTAATTAAAGATTCGCCCTCGAAATCTATCGACATGCAATGATCATATCACTTATTAGTTTATTAATATTGTTAGTTAGTACTTAATATCATTTTGTTTTTTTATCTTTTCGTTTTCTCATATGTCTTGTTTATATTTTGAAGGGTACATTAAGATATTTTCTTCTATATTTTTAAATTTTTTACGTTAATGTTTATGGTTGTAACTGTGACAACTAGTAGATTATATTTGTTGACAGTAACTTGTGCTTGCATGTGACATTTCTGTCACAGATTATATATGTATTTAGTAGCTCTAGTTGTTTCTGGTTTTATTACGTTCCGTTCCATGTGATATTTTAATATTATCTAGATAATAATTTGGAATATTTTTATTTTTCAAAAAGTATCGCGAATTTTGTGTTTTTTCAAAAATTATTTATTTATTCATGAATATCTATTTTGTCCCCTTCAAAGTAATCCCCATGAGATATTATACACTTGTGCCAACGGTTTTTCCAATCTTCGAAGCACTTCAAAAAATCATTTTTTTTTATCTTGTTCAGCTCCTCCTTCGATGCCGTCTTTATCTCGTCAAGTGTAGCATAACGTCGTCCTTTCATGGGCCTCTTCAGTTTAGGGAACAAGAAAAAGTCACAGGGGGCCAGATCTGGGGAATACGGTGGCTGCGGCATCATTAGTGTGTTGTTTTTGGCCAAAAAGTCGCGCACAAGCAACGATGTGTGAGCAGGGGCGTTATCGTGGTGCAAAAGCCAATTTTTGTTCTTCCACAAAACCGGGCGTTTCTGGCGGATTGCTTCGCGCAAATTGCGCATAACTTGCAGGTAATAAACCTTATTGACCGTTCTACCCTGTGGCAAGAACTCATGATGCACCACGCCCCTGCAATCGAAGAAAACTGTCAGCAAAACTTTCACATTCGACCGAACTTGGCGCGCTTTTTTCGGTCTTGGTTCGTGCGGCAGCTTCCATTGAGATGATTGAGCTTTGGTTTCCATGTCATAACCATAAACCCACGATTCGTCACCAGTTATGACCCTCTGGAGCAAATTTGGGTCGTCGCGGACAGAGTCCAACATCTCATTAGCAATGTTCATGCGATGCTGTTTTTGGTCGCAATTGAGCAATTTTGGTACGAATTTCGCGGCGACCCGTCTCATGCCCAAATCATTGATAAAAATCGAATGGCACGAGCCAATCGATATGTCTAGGTCCTCAGCAACTTCTCTAATGGTGATTCGACGATTGGCCAATACCATTTTCTCCACTTCATTAATTTTTTCGTCTGTTGTTGAAGTGCTCGGGCGTCCGGCACGCTCTTCGTCGTTCACATCTTCTCGGCCTTCTGAGAACATTTTGTACCACCGATAAACGTTGCTTCGGTCCAAGGTAGCTTCTCCGTATGCCACAGTCAACATTCGGAATGCATCCGCGCACTTAATTTCGTTTTTCACACAAAATTTGATACACGTTCTTTGATCCATTTTTTTGAATGGGTAAAAATCGAAGACGATCCAAAACACGTGCAAGCAAAGCAGCTGTCAACAATTAAGTGAACATTCAAAATGGCCGAGGTTGTCGGCATAAGTGAGAGACATGAGTACCAACATAACGCCACAAAAAAATTGAAATTCGAATATACGTAACCCGCGAAAATTCAAAATTCGCGATACTTTTTGAACACACCTCGTATAATATTTTATTCTTATTTTTTTTTTATTGTACGTTGTATTATAATTAACGTTTATATATCGTTATATATTATATTTCTATTGTTTATTACGTTTAAATAAATTTTATATTAGATATTTATATATATATATATATATATATATATATATATATATATATATATATATATATATATATATATATATATATATATATATATATATATATATATATATATATATATATATATATATATATATATATATATATATATATATATATAAAATTATTTTATTTATTTATTTATATTATTTTTAATATTATGTTCGTTGATGATGAATATTTCTCTTGTGCTTCTAGTAATTTCGATAGTGTTGAAAGTAATAACTCATCACTTTCAGACTATGAGCCACTTGCAGATAAGCTTCCCAAGATATTTACTAAGCCATCTTATTCTCTCTCAATAGTGCATATCAACGCTCAGAGTATTCCTGCTCACTACTCTGACCTTCTCGCATCCTTTAGCTCCGGCGTAGTTGATTGTATACTTATATCCGAAACTTGGCTTAAACCATCTCTTCCATCTGTTAGTTACACTATTCCAGGGTACCAACTATTTCGTAATGATCGTACTTTGCAGGGTGGCGGTGGTGTTTGTATATACGTTCGCAGCCACATCCCTGCCAGTATCATCAAATTGTCTCCTAATGAATCTATTGAAGTGCTTGAGTATCTTTTTTTAGAATTAACGTTACGCAATAAAAAAAAATTACTGGGAGTTTTGTACTCTCCAAATGATAAAATAGACTACTTTGGTACTTTGGAAGGTGTGGAAGTTCTTGCACCGCAATATGAACACGTCATTTGTATGGGTGATTTAAATACGTGTCTTTTAAAAAATGATGCCAGATCAGACTTGTTAAGCTCTCTAATTGAATCATATAACTTACATATACTTCCAATGTCTTATCCCACTCACCATTTTCCTAACTGTAGGCCCTCTCTCATTGATATCATCTCTGTCTCCAATCTTGACTTCGTTGTTTCAAGGTCAATTGACTGCGCCATTTTCTTTTCATGATTTGATTTTTCTTTCTTACAAATTACGTCCTCCTAAGTTAAGAGACAAAATATTTCTTCAGCGCAACTTCAAGCATATGGACCTGGATCGCTTGAAGGAGGATGTGAAGAACATTATTGACTGGTCACCCATAATATCTTCCTCTAACATTGACAGCATGGTTGAATCATTAACAACTGAACTGATTAACATTTATGATAAACACGCACCAGTAAGACCAGTTCGTATGAAGCACGCACCCGCACCTTGGTTGACAACTATTATTAAACGTGCAATGTGTAAGCGCGATAAAGCAAAAGCCAAGAATAAAAAAATCCTTCTCAAGAAAACTTAGCTGCATACAAAAAACTGCGAAACATTTGCAACAGAATGTGTAGGGATTCTAAACGCCGCTATATCCATTCCACTATTCAGAATCTCAGTCAAGCGCGAGTCTGGAGATTCTTAGAGTCACTAGGGATAGGTAATTCCATTGACACTCATTCTTTAACAATAAGTCCAAATTATTTGAACTCCTTCTTCACAAGTACACCAATTACATTAAGCCCCCAAACCAAATCAAAGACTCTCAAGATTCTTTCTGAATTTGATCTACCCGACTCAACTCCTTTTACTTTTAAAACTGTTACTGAAGATGAAATCAGGAGGTATATCAAGTCTATTTCCACTAAAGCCCTCATGCATTCCCTTGTTGGAATACATTACACCAGTGGTCACTCACATTATAAATTTTTCACTGACTCGTAGTGTGTTTCCAACTTTGTGGAAGAACGCATATGTCATTCCTTTACCTAAAACTTCTAATCCTACCTGCTGTACTGAATATCGTCCTATATCCTTTGTTCCTGTTCTATCCAAGGTCCTTGAATCCGTCGTAAACAATCAACTATGCCACTTCCTTTCCGCTAATAATCTTCTGTGTCCTTTCCAATCTGGCTTCCGTCCTTTCCACAGTATAGTGACTGCGCTGTTGAATATTACGCAGGACATACGGTGTGCTATGGATAACACCAAGCTTACTGTGATGGTGCTTCTGGACTTCAGCAGTGCTTTCAATTTTGTAGATTTTGATATACTTCTAGGTACTCTTCGTGCAGTTAACCTATCTTCTGCAGCTATTGACTGGTTTCACTCTTATCTCTTCGGTCGTCAGCAGTGTGTAAAAGTTAACGATATTACATCGACTTGGCTAGAACTCACTGCAGGCGTTCCTCAAGGTGGCGTTCTTTCTCCTCTTCTTTTCTCTATTTTTGTGAATAATATATCAAAAGTCATTTCCTCTCCTTACCATTTGTATGCAGATGATTTGCAACTATATCACCACTGTGATATAAACAACTTACCACAGGCCATTGCAGCACTAAATAAAGTCTTAGATGCCATTCAATCTTGGGCCGAATCGTTCGGTCTCTTAGTTAACCCCAAAAAATCTCAAGCCATTATTATTGGCAGTAACAAGCTAAGGAGTAAAATAAATTGGGATTCAACGCCAAAAATTGTATACTCAGAAATTGAAATAGACTATTGTAACAAAATTAAAAACTTGGGTTTAACTTTTGATAATAACATGTCTTGGACTTCACATATTAATAACATCAGCAAACGCATGCATTTTTCTTTACATTCTCTCAAGCGTCTCCAATATTTCCTTCCCTTTCAGACCAAAATTATGCTTGCGCAATCGCTTCTTCTACCAATATTAGACTACGCCGACGTTTGCTATTTGGATGTGACTGAGGAGCTACTTAGCAAGCTAGAGCGTTTACAAAACCTCGCCATCCGCTTTATTTACGGTCTACGTAAGTATGATCATGTATCTCATTTTCGAGCTCAGCTCAATTGGCTCCCAATTCGCCTTCGCCGAGATATGCACATCCTTACACTCCTTTTTAAAATCCTTAACTGTCAAAACTTCCGTTCCTACCTCTGTTCCCGCTTTAGCCTACATCCTTCTCCCCTTCGCTCGAGGTGGTCCTGTGTCATACCGATGCTGGACATACCGAAGAGTAATACCAAATCCTACCAGAAGTCCTTTTCAGTGTATGCTGCATCCCTGTGGAATCAACTCCCTAAAAATATCCAAAAAAGTCCTTCTTTAAATTCCTTTAAATCCCAACTCAAAAAACATCTTCTGGAAAATTTGGATAGGTAACCATTTTAAAGTACACTAGCATTATTGATGTTATAAATGCTTTTATATAGTCTATATATTTATTATATCATACTATACATGAAATATATGTATATGTGTATATATTTATATATATATATATATATATATATATATATATATATATATATATATATATATATATATATATATATATATATATATATATATATATATATATATATATATATATATATATATATATATATATATATATATATATATATATATATATATATATATATATATATATATATATATATATATATATATATATATATATATATATATATATATATATATATATATATATATATATATATATATGTATGTATGTGTGTATGTATGTATTTATGTATAAAGTATATATATATATATATATATATATATATATATATATATATATATATATATATGTATTTTATATTGATTTCATAGCTATAATTTGCACTCTTCTCACCCGCTGCTTTAACTCATCCACCACCACCGGTTGGCTGGAAGAGATCTCTTATAGAGATAAATCCACCGTTGTGTACCGAACTATTGTAATATGTAATATTATTTCAATGTAAAAATTTGTGCAATAAAGAGTATATTTATATAAAGAGCGATCACTCCATATTCATTTATTTTTATTATACTAATGTATAGACCGCTTATCACTTGTACTACACTAAAATCGTCGTCGGCCACTGTTTATAGCGGAAAAACTACGACCCATACAACCATTCTATTGTAAATAACAGCTTGGGCACTGATACTGTGCGTACAATATATTTATTTATCTATAACGTATTGACTGTTAGACATCTTTTGGCGATCATAAAACTTAAAGTTAGATACTTGCGTAAAGCTTCGTTTTCGTTTTAGTTTTAATATTTCTTGTAATATTTTATTTTCCTTCGTTTTTCTGTGAGGAAAAAATTTAGTGTAGTTCAGGAGAGGGTTCTGTACTAATTGTAGGTTAACAGAATACTGTGAATAAGGTAAGTGTTCTAGCCAGTAGGCTTTTACGAAGAACTCCCTACAATTTGCAACTAAAACAAAGCTTAGGTATTTTTTTGATTACGTTAAATCGATTGTGAAATTTTGTTTATAGTGCAACTAATTGCAGTTTTTGACATATAAAAGGACAGACTGACAAAAAACCTACGTGAAAAAATTGTTTACACCTACCATGCTATTATTAAGACTCTAAATTTTAGTAAATATAGTGATTTGCTAGTAGACGAATAATAAATATTTATATTAAATTATTTAAATTTATCGCTACCAATTGTATATTCCAAAGAATATAGATATATGGTGGACGTACCACTAAAACCAAAACCAATTCAGTATTTCTAGTTTTTCCTATAATAATCAAGTTGCATAAAAAAAGTTGTTGCCTCCACCTAGTCCTTTAGAGTACTACTACAAACTGCAAAATAAGCTCAAAATAAACTTTTTACCACTTAAACTCAAAAATCACAGAAGAAGAATCAAAATCTATACGAAAATATTATAAGGTGCTCTGGAAATCTATTGGTAAAATTTAAAAAAAAAAATGAATTCTCAAAGTTACCTGATATAATTTATGTATCATTTATTTTCAGTTATTTCCGGGTGAAGTCTAAAGTTAGCCATTGTATGTAATAAATATAAAAAATCATCTTGCAACGTACATATACGTAAAATGAGGCAGGATTTTCTGTTTCAAGTTTTATCCTTCATCCCCTAATAAAGAAAACTTGATGCTAAGATACTCTTCGTATTACGTTTCCGTCAAAAAAACATGAGTATTAATTGATGGAATCCATCGCCAAGCTTGATTTCACGAAAATGAGGTAGTTTTTGTAGTTGAGGGATCGAACCGCCAACTAACTCCTTTACAATCTACGTACTATCTCACTGCACTACAAAGGCCTATATATATATATATATATATATATATATATATATATATATATATATATATATATATATATATATATATATATATATATATATATATATATATATATATATATATATATATATATATATATATATATATATATATATATATATATATATATATATATATATATATATATATATATACATAAAATAATACCATTATAATCGAACAATACGTTTCTCTGGCAACATTTTTTATATCAAAGCACATTTTATATTTATTTCACAACAAGAACGAAATGTCTAGATTTTAAAAATCTAAAACAAAACACTGTCGCGCACGTTAAAATCATATGAACAAGCGTGCCAAGAAATTGTGGGAGGTTCGCTGAGTTTCAGAGGAATGCTGAGACTTGTAAATCGTTTTATATAATATTTTGTAAATTTGAGGCCATCGTGCAGCGTCATCGTGTCTAAATGTAAACGCAACGGTTGTAGGTTCGACTTCGGTTGTGTGGAAGGATCAGTTTCACCTTTTAAGCAAATTCAAAATCAAAAGTAGAACGAAAGAGACCCGAACCCGTGTTCTTGGACATTTTGACCTCGACGTAAACGTTTGAATTGAAATTGAAAAAATGCATGGGATGCCGACTTATTAAATACAAATGTTAAAAATAAAAAAATTGAGATGTTAGTCAAAGTGATTTTAAGTTAAAATTCTAGGTCAGGAAATCAATCACTATGTTTCTAGTAGAAGTAATATTTTAAGTTTTGTTTTTATAGTATCTATAATGTGCAATAACTGGGGGGCATCGGTCTCGAATTTGGGTTTAAAGAAGAATGAAGAGTCTTTTGTCAGTGTATTTTTTTGCCTACTCATCTACATGCAGGATGAAACAAAAACGTGAAATAAAGAAAGAAAGGTCACTACTACACTATTTTGTCACAACCTAAATGAACAATAAAAAGATAATAAATAAAAATAAAAGACAATAAATCCCATAGATTTAATAAAATTACTAAATTATTTCTGTCTACAAAAAAAACTTAAAAGGGTTTCATCAAACAAAGCCTCCCCAAATCAAGCGATATGTGAATAAAATTTGAAGTGCCAGTGATTAGGATAATACGAGTCATGTGAAGCTTAAAATATATCATTTTTATATTTTTATTCTTTGACGCTTTTTCACGCATGGCAGGGTACGGCAGCGTGAGCGTAGTGTTAAAACACTCTGCTTTCTACTTTTGGAGACAACGTGTGAACATTGACGATTGACAATGGTGGAACTTAATTTAGTGCTTTCTCTACCAGAACAGGGAATTAACTATTTATTTGTTTTTTTTTTTATTATAAACACTAATATAATGAGCACTGACAGATTAAAAAAGCACAGTTCTTATGAAAAAAATTCAGGTCATTGACAACATTTTAGTCGACGTTTAAAATATAAATAAATTTTTCGTTTAAAACATTTTAATAATTTCTAATTCAATTATATTCACATCCGCTTACAATTGAACAGTCCTTTCTACCTGCCTACCTGTTGCTTATTACCAAATATCTTCTTTTTTAATAGTAATATATTGATTACTCGGTCATTAATGACACTTGTGACCTAGGTATTAGTTGCCTAGCTAACACGAGAAAATTTGAGTAATTGGATCTATATACCCTTGGTCTATAGAACAGGCAGAGAAAACTTCATGTTTCAGATAATCCGTTCTCCATTTAAAGTTATAATTCGTTCTTGAAGGACGGAACTCAACGCTGTGCTTTCACCTACTAGGGCCGAAAATAACTTATTCTTTCAATTATGTATTGAAATTAATACCACGACGTCCCTAAATTGTGCTAAAATACCAAAAGAAAATTAAACGAAAATGGTCAATACTTAAATCGTATTTTAGTGCTCTATCGAGGCTGCTCTGCGCATACAAAATGAAGGGACCGGCGAAGATTTTTGAAGATTACGATACTAGGTAGCTGTAAAGAATTTACAATTAGGTAGAGATAAACGAATGACTTATGTAGGCTAACTTTTGCATAAGTGAGAATTTTTATTATTTTTTACCTAAGTATTACTAGATCTTATATTTAACTGTGACCACGTCACTCATATACAAACATTTACATTGAACAGGTCTTTGTTATATAATATATTATATTTCTTACTCGACAAGTGATCCTATTCAAAAATTTGACATTAAAAATATGCACGTCAAGTTTAATTAATATATGCTATTGCTAAAAAAGCTGTAAATTTTTTAATATTCTTTAATATTTTTTTTTAGTTCACGCTTTATCCCGCATATTGCAGGATAGGCAGAGGGAACTGCAGAAACTATATGGACCTAGTGTTAAGAAACTCCGTTGCTTAGTTCCTGCTTTCTCCGTCCTCACTTCAATCATGTATAATAAAATGACATAAAAGAAGTAATACTCTGGAAAGATCATTATCAAATTCAAAATATTTTATATACATTATCTAAGTTTTAGCATTTTACATAAAATTAAAGTGGAATTTAAAGTAGGTATAACCAAGGTTGGTTAATGGGATGATTTATATGCGAAAGATAGCCTAGCTAGCCTTAACTGGGCCAGATTCAAAAATAGCTAAATTACGTATAGCTAAAACATTTAAAATGTTAATGCTTATCTTTCTTGATAAGTATTATGATTTATTGTTTCCTAGGGAAGTACATAATCTAACTACAACAAAAAAGGTTTTTTTGCGAAAATTAAAAGCTAGGTTTTGATAAGCTTTTTTAATACACTTTTATTAGTTTCACTTGTATCTGACTAACTCTCCTTGGACTGAAAAACTGTGGTTTATATAAGTTGTTAATATACTCAGTTATCGTATGTGTCTCGTTAGCCGAGCGGTTTGTAGCTATTTTCTTGCAGTGATTTTACATGCTGTGATCGTGGTTTCGAATCCCGCCCGTACCAGTGAAAATATTGTTTTTAGTCTATGTTTATTATAATTAGTAATTATAAAACATGATAATATACTTTGGAAAGTTTTAAAATTATACTTAAAGAAAACATATAAAAATTTGAACGCAGCGGGACTCGAACCTCAATGGTGAGAGCGCTTGCACATATATTTAATATTTATTTAGCTTAATGTCAATATTGAAAATAATTATAATTTTATTATATTCCTCTCACATGCAACTAACTATCAATAGAAGCGTGCTTAGGCACGTCCACGCTATCTATATAAATATTTGAAGTACCCTTTGTAATTGTTAACATCCCCCGAATTTTTCTGAAGGGGATGAAATTTAATCATGATTTTAGAGTTCAATGAAGTCAAACATTTATTGGATATTTGTTTTATTGGATTTCAAAAAGGAAATTTAATGAGAAATTCAATGTGATTTCATGAAAATGATGTATTGCAAGCCCTGATTTCCCTTTACCTATATAAATATTAAACCATTCCCTAAAACTACTACTCGAAAAGATGAATTGGTAAAAATATAGCCAATATGGGAATTTTGAGCAGTTCAATTGATAATTGATTTAACAAATCTAAACGTCAGCCAAATTGATTTGCTTGACATTTGTCAGCCTCAAAAATTCTGTCATTTAACAAAAAAAGATTCCCAACTTTACCATTTCTATGTGTTAACCTAATAAAACGAAGATGACGTCCGCTAACCAACTATTTTACGTTTTTACGTTTTTAATAATTTACTGAAATATCATCACGTTGACATTTTTTTTTATGTATTCACGCTTTTCGAGGCATTGTTTATTATCTCAACGCCGCGCTTTGCTTAGTTGCCAGAGCGAAGAAAATGAAAATAAAACAATTTATCTTCCCCAAGTGGGAATCAAAAACACAAACCGTCGTGTTTACAGGTAGACGCTACGCATTTACGACGATCCTCAACGTTGACAGTAAATAAATAAAAAAATAAATACTATCTCCTTGTATTAACGTCAGAAAATATATTAAGAGAACAGTAGCTAAAGCTATTAATTTTTACCTTGTCATTTACATGATAAAATCTGCATTTTCCAATCTATTCTTGTAACGAAGTCCTTTGAACTCAGTTGTGTTTGACGGCTCAAAATGATCCCTGCACTGACTCATTTCAAAGACGACTCTGTAATTATAGCCTTTGGTGGATATAGTAACCTGGTTTTTGGATATAGGATTTGTTTTCATAGTACCTTATTCTGAACGAAAAATAAAATTATATAATATTGTTTTTTTTTATTTATGCGAAGGTGGGTGTTTGATTTATTCGTCTATAATATGGTAATCGAACCTTCAGTCGTTGCACTTACTGATAGACACAGTCACACTTGTGACACTACAGTCTCAATGTTAAATAATGTTTATAATAAATATAAGTAGATAAAGTTAATAATTTTCTTGCTTAGGTTAATTGTTGTAAGTTAGCTATGTAACTTGCAATGTCTCTTAAAAAGTCAAGTCAAGTGCGAGTCGGACTCGGGCACTTGGTGACCTTGGTGCATTACATTTCGTTCTACTAGACCTATGACTGTAGTCTAAAATTTATCTTCTTATCTTTTTATCTCCACACGTGCCCAGGAAAAAATATTTTTTGCTATCCTTCTGAACAAAGAAATCAGCTAATTAGAGTTTCTTTTTACTTTTGTGTAACCCTAAAAAGGGAGTAAAACTACAATAAAATATAAACCGACAAATCGTGCTCCATATTAATCAATCAATGTTTTTATTTTTATTTAATCATCACTAAAATATTACATCTTACGGAATATGACTAACATATATTTACTTTTTTTCTTAGCTTCACACTTCATCCCGCACATGGCTGGGTAGGCAGAGAACTATAGGAACTTAGTGTTAAGACTTAAGCTTTGCTTAGTCCCTGCTTTCTCCGTCCCCGCTTTCCACCCTTTTCGACTCATTCCATGTTGAGTGGCGGAACTCAACGCCGCGCATTGCCTAGTTACCAGAGCGAAGAAAATAAAAATAGAAAAATCCATCTTCCTCAAGAACTAATCGAACCCAGAAACCATTTCCTTACAGGTCTCGTCGCGATACAGCGCCTCTGCGCCACGACGGTGCTCAATTAATTTGTATATAATATATATCTAAGTCGCGTTTCGATAAAAATCGTACGACATTAATTTTCAAAGTAGATTATGAGGTGTACGCAATATAATGAGTACATTATGATAGTAAATTTCCTTTTATCGTTAGTTGCTCTGGCTCTAAGTGCTTTCAACGCTCAGCAATAAAGGCTCGTTTAACATAAACTAATGCGTCGATGAACATAATTTCATGTATAGTATTATAGATTAAAGGTGAAACGTCTCGTATATGGGATGGTTATTGGTTCAATTTTACTATGATACTTTAAAGGAAAATTATTTCAATAATTTGAAGTTAATTCTGTTTCTATTTCATACAAAATATATTTCTTTAAATGAATATCGTTTTTGACGTTATTATTGTATGGTAGTTGATAGTTTATTTTGGGACTGCCAAAAGCGATATATAACTATTAGTAAAATAATTTAAATATTTACACGTTTTCGATTTATAAAAAGACTTAATTTATCGATTATTAAAGTCATAGACTTAGTTTGAATTTGATTTTATCAAATAGTTCATACTAATACTAATAATTTTAACATAATTTTGATATTTTATATGCTATTGTGGTTCACGTGAGTTGTCTCAACTGTATTTAAGAATAAGTGGGTTCGAATACATTATAGGAAACGATTATATTTTATTAAGGGATTTCACCTCATATCCGCTTTACTTATTGTAAACCTAGGTATCTTATAAGGTTATAGGATGTAAGTTTTCTTGAGATGTAAGCATATAATAATGCTCCCTATTCACAATATCCGTCAACCACCTATCAATAATTGCCGTGATACAGCATTGCATAAAAGGCGGAAATCGGGGACGGAGAAAGCAGGGATTAAGCAACGGAGTGTCTTAACACTAGGTTCCACGGTTCCTGCAGTTCCCTCTGCCTACCCTGCCATGTGCGGGACAAAGCGTGAAGCCAAAAAAAAATTTACATAAAGAAAAAAAAACATATACGAGTATAACAAAAAAATGAGAACAAACAAAAGAAATATTTTGTGGTTATCTTGTGGACGTATAGATATGGCTGGATAATTGTTAATGGGAAATATATCCTCAGTATATTAACGTGAATATAAGAAGCGAAGTTTCAATCAGTGCAAGAATAGCCTGAAAAAGCCATTGATTATTATATTGATTGAGTGTTAATAATGACGGACGCACTATAAAAATGCGTCGGAGGCGTTGCGCAGCAATAATTGAAAGCTTTACCATTTTTCTCTAAATCTTTATTAGAATCTCAATATGTTAATTGCTAACAGCTATCTATCGTACGTACTGTATATGTACGATAGACAGCTGTTAGGAATTAACTTGGCAATAAATCATTGTCAAAACTATTGTGAAGAATAAGAAATTACTGTATCCTCAGATCACAAACCATTAACTTATGAACAAATAAAACAACAAATCTTTCAGATTGATTGCCTAATTCAAATAGATTGGAGCCTAATAAAAGACTTAAGAAAAGTACACGGCACAATAACTCGTCACTTATACAATTTCCTGAACCTGAACTGTCCAAACAAGTACATATTGACATCGGCATCGGCTTTTCCTTCCCTTCTCTTCTCTCTTCTCCTCTCAAATTATTACTTATATGGTTAACAAAATCATCGTGGGTTCTTTTATCACTGAGGTAAATAAATCTTTTTTATGTTTCCATTCTAATAAGACGGTCTGGAAGTTTTGCCAGTTATTGTAGTGTTTAATTGCAATACAGTTTCTTGACAATCTACAGCGACTTACAGAACCTGATAAGACATTTACATATTTGAGCGAGTGAGGAGCGCAGCGACGAGCGAAGCTCTCTGTTAGTGGGGGTCTATGCATTCTTTGTTCGCTAACTCCTCCTAGACCACTGAACCGATTTTGATCGGATTTGTTTTAAACGATCACTGTGGTCATGAGGAGTGCCAACATATATAAAAAACTGTGATCGGACATGTCCTTGAGGAATAATTAAGAAAAAACCAACAAAATTCGATTTTCATTGAAAATGCATTGGATTAGCTTGCGCGTGCAATTTCTCTATGGCCAAACACATTGTGAACTTAATTTATTGAGAAACCCATTGAAATTTGCTAGCGCGCGCCATAAACAGAGATTTCAATTCCCCAGCATAACTCTATGGTACAATTATTACCCCTCATCCCTCAAGGACATCATTTCATGAAATGCGATATAGCTACCACTTGGACCTAATTTCCATGCAAAGTTTCATCGAGTTCTGTCAAACGGCCTCGGAGGGGACAGGCTACAAAAAACGGCGAAGTGAACATATAAGAGCTTCGCTTCAAAAAGTATCTTTATTGTACCGCTTCCGCGCTCGCTCAATTAACAGGCCGGATGGGCTGAATACCTAGTAAATTACTTAATGACACAAGAATTTAATCATATAAATTAAGTAACTCCATATAATTTAAATATGTAACTCCAAGAGACGTAAAGCGAGACCTCGGTTGACTTTCGAAAACACGTCACATAAAAAGCACGAGGACTCTCCGGAGAGCATGTACGAAGAGGTTAATGACAGTGGACAAGACAAAAGAGATATGCAGAGATTGTCGCATTTGGTGCTCTGTTCTCTCTGACTATTCCACTAAGGTTACCTTTTTATGTTTAGTATGTATGTATAGCATCAAGAGGTAAATTTCTTAAAATCGAAGTTATGTGTATGTAAATACTGTAAATTGATCCGTCAATTTCTATATTAGAATTTCACTAATTGGGCAAATTCAACGAAGCAATGAAGTGTGAAGCCTGAGGTCGAGATTCTCATTATTAATATTACGGTAACTTGATTAATATATAGCTTTTAATATTTATATTGACTTGTGTGCAATTAGAGTAAGCTTGACGATATATGCGACAGTAGAGGGTTCTACCAAAGCGCAACATAAAGTTACTTAAAATGTTATGTGTCATGTTAACTTGTGATGGTTTTAATTACCAAATGGATAGCAAGTTGTCTTATTCACTTATTCTTAAGAGAGAATTGAGAAATCGAAGTGTCTTAACACTAGGTCTCTCTGCTAGAAGGGAAAATGCATGAAGATCCTTTTTTGGCATGAAATAAAAGGCAAAGATTTAAAAATAATAATTGAATCACAAAGTGGCACCTAAATACGGAAATTTATAAATTATAAAACTTTACTTATAAAGACAACAAAGTTTATCTAAGTATATATTCTATAGATGAACTTAACGCAATGCGACGCTTATTTACATATCGATAATCTGAAGCGTTCTTATAATTATAGGTATAAGGTTCAAAATTAATATTAGTAAGTAAGTATTAAGTTAAGGTTTTTGTATGCCATTAGTAAAAGCTTGAAAAAGCTCGAAGATGCAGAAAGTGAGGAACGAGTGCCTTAACACTAAGTTTAATTAATTTTTCAATTTTATTATTTGTAATTACCTAGTTACTTTTTACTTGTAATTGGTTTGAACTAAATTGTTACTAACATAGGTATAAGGAAGCTGTTACTAACATAATGGGCCAAAGATGCTTAAATAAATAAATAAATTATTATTATTATTATTATTTGTTTATTTCTTCTCGGTTTTCACCGGTATACTGATATGCACGGGCCTAAGCCAAGTGCATAACAGTGTTAGAATTAACAGAGGTGGTTTGTGGAGTAGGTTGTGAAGCAGATTCTATGAGGTTTTCGTTTTCAGTTTGTAGGAATTTTCTCACTATCCGGCAGGTGTTGAGAATTGCAGCTTTCTGTAGTAAAATGTAGGTGTTGGGGGGTAAATTAAGTGTCTTTATACATTTGTGTAACTGTTTTGGTATGACGCCGGTCGTGGATATGACTATGGGGACTATTATTACTTTCTGCAGATGCCAAAGTCGGGTTATTCCGTCTTTCAGTTCGCTATATTTTGTCAGTTTTTCAGCTATTGTAGTTTGTAAGTTATGGGTGTTAGGTACAGCAATATCTATTAAGTATCCGGTTTTATTGTTTTTATTGATTAATGTGATGTCTGGTCTATTGTAATGGATTGTGCGATCAGTGAGGATAGCTCGGTCAAAGTAAAGTTTGCTGGTGGAGTTCTCTAACACACTCTCTGGTATATATTTATAGTACGGCTGTATGGAGGCTATTAGGTTTTGTTGATGGGCAAGTTTTTGATGGATGATATTGGCTATTTGGTCATGCCTATGCTTATAATCTGTCTGGGCTATTGTTCTACATGCACCTGTTATATGTTGTATAGTCTCTGGGCAACTATTACATTTTCTACATGTATCGGAGTGTAGGGTCTTCGTAATATGTTTCTGATAGTTTTTAGTCTCAACTACTTGGTCCTGAATTGCCATAATAAAGCCTTCAGTCTCCGGAAAGAGATCGCCACGACTCAACCATGCGTTCGACGCCTTTTTGTCGACATTAGGTTGGTTTAAGTCGTGGTAGTGTCTCCCATGCAGAGATTTTCCAGCCCACTCAGCGTGTTTCGTCTTGTCGTCAGTTAGTTTCTCGTTCTTTTGGGATGTATTGTCTATTAAGTTTAAAGGTGTAAATTTATGGTCAGTTTTAACTATTGCTGTGTGGAGAGGAGAAGATTCAGCTTTGTTAAAGAAGTACTGTCTCAAGGATGTTATTTGCTTGTTGTGCAGGTTCGTAATGTCAATAAGGCCCCTACCTCCTTCAGTTCTTGGCAGTGTTAGTCTTTGTAAACATGATGTAGGGTGGTGTTTCCGATACTTTGTCAACGTAGTATTAATAGTACGTTGCAGGGCTTTAAGATCAGACAGTGACCAGTTAATAATGCCGAAGGAGTAAGGTAATATTGGGATTGCAAACGTGTTTATTGCTTTTACGGTATTACGTGAATAGAGCTGAGTTTTTAGAATGGAATTGAGTCTGTGACGGAATTGCTGTTTTAGTTTTACTTTAGTGTCTGTGTGCAGTATTTGACGTGACTGGTTATATCCTAAGTATTTGTATGTCTCTCCTTCGTCTAATGGTTGAATTTGTTCCCCTGATTCTAGGCTATAAAGGTGTGGATAGTAGTGTCCTGATTTAAATGAATTGATTCTGCACTTGTCAATACCAAACTCCATTTTAATGTCATCTGAAAACTGTTCAGTAATATTAGCTAAATCATTAAGGCGATACTCACTATTAGCGTACAGTTTTATATCATCCATGTATAACAGATGGTTTGTAATTTCAGTACTGTCAGTCCGTCCGTTAGTATCTTCTGTACAAGTCAAGTTATATCCTATTGCACTTTCATTGAGTGTGTTGGATAGAGGATTCAGGGCAAGGCAAAACCATAACGGGCTTAATGCATCGCCCTGAAAAAGGCCACGTTGAATTTGAATGGTGTTAGTCTCTATGGTGGTGGTGGCGGTGGTTACTTTGAGCCGGGTTGCCCAGTTAGTCATCGATGCTTTTAAAATATTTATTATTTTGGGGTGTATTTTGTATATTTCCAGAATTTGTAGTAACCAGGAGTGAGGAACTGAGTCATACGCTTTCTTATAATCAATGTACATGGTGAACAGATCAGATTTACTTTTTGGACTCTTTTGAGTATTACAGAATCTATTATCAATTGTTCCTTGCATCCTTGACTATACTTTCGGCATCCCTTCTGTTGCTCAGCTAGAATATTATTTTCATGAATGTGTTTGTATATAAGTTCCGATAAGCAAGATGTGAGAATTTTGTATAGCGTTTGTAAACATGTTATGGGTATGTATTTTGCGGGATTAGAAAGGTTATTCCTGTCTTTGGGTATCATGTAAATGGTGCCTAGTGTAATGTAAGATGGTATTGTACTGGGGTCTTCAATAAATTTATTAAGGTGGTTGTGTAAGTACCCATGGATGTTCGTGAATTTCTTGTACCAGTAACTGTGAATGAAATCGGAGCCTGGCGCCTTCCAATTGTGTAGTTTTTGTAGTACTTTTTTGTATGTCTCGGTTGGAATATGTTCAAAGACCATATCTGATGTCGCAGCGTTGTTTTTCCTGATTTCAGATTCGATCCAGTCAGCTTCATGATTATGACAAACAGGTTGTTCCCAAATTTCTGCCCAGAACTTATGCAAATCTTGCGGATCCGGGGATCGTCTAAATTGCTATTGTTATGATTGTTTGTGGTTGCTTGTTTTAAGTTTCTGTAGAATTGTTTTTCGTTATTAAAAAATAGGCTATTTTGTTGTTTCCTGAGTGAACAATCTTTATACCTACGTAGGCGCCCTGCTATTACTGCAAGCTTTTGTTTGAGTGTGTCGAGTGTTTGTGTGAGTTGAGTGTTGGGTTCTTCATGTACAGAATGAATTTTATACTGCTCTACTATGTTTTTTACCTGCCTCTCAAGATATCTGTTCCTATTTCCGTTTATGAAGTGTGTTATTCTAGCTATTTTAGTTCGTAAATTTTCCAGTCTACGCTCTAATCGTCGCTGCCAGTGGGGTCTGTGATCATTTTGTACAGAACGAGATTTTTGGTACGGTTCAAGAGAGATCTTCGCACCGTTTACTTTTGCAGCGGTCCACGCTCCACAGTAAATTACAGTTTGTAAGGTGTTAAAATGAGTATCTACATTAACTTGTTCTGGAAGGACTATTTCGTTAAGGTAATGGACTATCTTGGCTAGTTTTTTCGATGGTTTCTGTTTGGGGATGTAACTTCTGTTTGTTGGATCAGTGTCTTTGAAGAATCGGAATGCTTGTAAAAAAGTTTCGTCAATTAGTGAGTCTCTGTCAAGTTGATGTCGGTCGGGTACAAAATCTTCACTAAAATTACGCGCTATGTTGTTCAAGAAGCTTAAATCACTACTATCAAAGTTTGTGTTCTGTGTACTGTAGGTAATTCCTTCTGTTTTTTGATCATTTGTGTTATTATCTTCTGTGTCAATTGAGAATTCTGCAGCTACTTGTTGCTTTATTTCATTAAGTCTATTGTCACATATGTATTTGTTAACTATGATTGCTCGCCTCTGGTCGGCTATTCTTTGCTCACTCAAGTGTGATAGCGAAGGAAATGTGGCAATGAAATTTTCATGTAGTTGCTGTCGATAATTAGTCCTATTTGTCTCCAGGTGAGTAATTCTGTAGTAAGACCTTATTAAGCCTTCATTTTGTTCATTGGTCCATCTCATTCGTGTTTGTAAATTATGTGTTTCTTGTGTTAAGCTAACCGGTGGATTAGTCTGAGTCTGTAAGTGGTTTAAATCTTCTTTAACTTCATCGTGGATGCGGTCTATTATATTTTGCGGTAAAAGTTTATTGCGAACTATAGCTCTGCGCTGGTCTCCGACTTTTTGGCGGCTTATTTGCATGTCCGGGTACTTTTCTATAAATTTCAGATGTAGGGGCTCGAGATATTTTTTTGTATCAGTTTCAAGTGCTGTAAGTTGAAGATAAGTGCGCAGAATGAACATATTCATTTCAGGTGTCCATCGCCTGCGCGTACGAGTATCAGCCGAGGTGGGTGCGAGCTCAGTGTCTAAGTTGACATCTCGCACAACACCGTCGACTGTGGTAGCAGTAGACAAGGTGGATGTTCTCCTTGTCATATAAGATGGGCGAGTTGATGGGATGGATGAGAAAAGTGATCTGGTGTCGTCGCCCGATGATTCAGCTGTAGCATCTTCGTCGTGGGCCCGTTTGTTCAACCCCCGACGTCCGGCTGTAGCATATTGCATGGCGGGCGCCCGCCTGCTCAACGCCTCGCCACCGGTGTCCCGCGAACTGTAGCACCCAGCACCGGCTCCAGGTGCGCCTCGGCGACCCCCGAGCAGCGACCGAAGATTATATCTATTATTATTACTTTGCTCCATGAGGGTAAAAAGGGTGGAAACGATTGGTTCGGAAAGAGTAACTCAGATGTTAGTGAGTGTAAAGTGTCTCCCATGTAACGGGGTATTTGATCTAGGTGTTCGGATCTTGGTTTTGTGCCTGCTTTCCTTAAGCCCCCCCACCGCGGCAAGGTTCGTTCCCTGGGGGGGTTATTATTATTATTATAGATTTGATTTATTTTTCTCGAAATTGTATAATTTCGGTGAGTATGAACTCCCCGGGTTCTAAACCAAGTGTAGTCCATTATTGGTGGTTGTTTGAGGAGCAACATCTTCCTGTAAAAACTTCCTGACAATTCTACATGTATTAAGGATTGCGGCTTTTTGCATTGTTATATATATGTTTCTAGGTAATTTTAATAGCTTTAAGAAGTGTAATAGATTGTTTGGAATAACTCCCGTACTGGAAAGTACCAATGGTACAATATATACTTTATTCATTTTCCATATCCTTTTAACTTCTTCTTTTAATTCTGTATATTTAGTAATTTTATCGGTAATAGATTTTTGTAAATTGTGAGTATTAGGAATAGTTATGTCTATTAAATAAGTCTGTTTATTGATTTTGTCTATAAATGTTATATCAGGTCTATTATAGTGTATTGTTTTGTCTGTTAAAATTGCTCTATCAAAATATATCTTGTAATTAGGGCTCTCCAGTACAGGTTTTGGTACATATTGGTAGTAAGGCTGAGGTTTTTCTTGTATTAACTTAAATGTAACGGCTAACTTTTGATGGACAATTTGTACAATTTGATTATGCCTATAAGTGTAATCCGTCTGAGCTAAAGAAGAACAAGCACCAGTAATATGTTGGATAGTTTCCGGCTGTCGGTAACATTTCCTGCATTTATCACTCTGTGTATTAAGATCTTTGACAATAAATTTTCGAAAGTTTTTAGTTTGAATGACTTGATCTTGGATGGCTATCATAAAACCCTCAGTTTCCGGGAATAAAGAACCTAACTTAAGCCATTTATTGGAAGCCTCTACATCAATATGTGGTTGTTCCAAATCATGGAGGTGTCGGCCATGTAATTCTTTTTTACGCCAGTTATTGCATTTTTCGTCTATGTGATCTTGTATTGTTTTAAATTTTAATAATCTATTTTTTAAATTAAGTGGTGTGAAATTACTATCTAGTTCTAATATTGCAGAATGTAAGATGCTATCTGATTTTGAGTAAAAGAACTCTCTAAGATTTTTGATTTGACCTAACCATAATACCTCCAGATCTATTAGTCCTCTACCCCCTTTTCTTCTGTTTATAGATATTCTCTCTATTGCTGATTTTGGGTGTAAATAATTGTACTTAGTTAACGTTATTCTTGTTTTTATTTGAAGTCGTTTTATATCAGTTTGAGTCCATTTTATTACGCCAAAGGTGTAGGTTAAAATAGGGATGGCAAAAGTATTTATCGCCTTAAAAAGATTTTTTGCATGAAGTTGCTTTTTACATATTACATTTAACCGCTTAATATATTCTGTTGTAAGATTTGTCTTAATTTGATTATGATTTATGTTGTTAGATTGATAAATGCCTAAGTACTTATAAGTATCACCTGACTCCATTGTATTAAAAGAATTATTTTGATTAGTACTAGTAATATTGTCAACTTTTCCTCTGTTTATATGAAGTGTTTTACACTTATTAATTCCAAAAGACATCTTAATATCGTTACTAAATTGAGTTGTACTGTCTAAAAGTATTTTCAGGTCTTTTTTAGATTTTGCAAATATCTTAATGTCATCCATGTACATCAGGTGAGTTATAGCAACGTTACTATTTAGTTTATATCCAGACGATGAAAGGTTGTTAAGAAGATAGGAGAGAGGATTTAAAGCGAGGCAAAACCATAAAGGACTGAGAGAGTCTCCTTGAAATATACCATTTTCAATATTGATTTCTTCAGTTGTTACTTTATTATTTCCAATTGCTAGATGCAATATAGTTCTCCAATTTGCCATGGAACTTTGCAAAAAATGTACAATATCTGGATGAATTTTATAAATATTTAGTATTTTAATGAGCCATGAATGAGGAACACTATCGAATGCTTTTTTATAATCTATATATGCTATATGAAGATTTCTTTTATGAATATTAGAGTGCTTTAAAACTGTTGCCCCCGGGTAGCGACCCTATACGTAAATTGTTAAATTGTCTCTTCATTGTTGCGAAGGTTGCTAGTGCTCCGTTGGCCATCGATTAAGTCACCGCCTTCGATGTTCCACCCCTCACGTGGCATAGATGTTACAGCCGGACGTGGAGCTAGGCTTTGAGGGGCTTATTATTATTATTATTATTATTATTATTATTATTATTATTATTATTATTATTATTATTATGTTTCTCTTTTTGGAATTCTCGGGTTCAAACGAACCCGGTCCTTTGGAAGGCTTGCATGGGGACACAGGTCCAACACGTAGAGGCCCCTTAGAGAAGATAAAAGATTTTACTGTGACGCATCACCCGGGATCCACATCTGAGTAACCATAGGTAATTGCCCAGAGATGGTCACCGGATAATGCGTAGGAGCTATGGAGGATATGAAAAACTAAATTGTTACTATGGAATGGAGTTTGGATGGACTGGGTACTGGACTATTGAATGAGACTAACGGACGTCCGCCATTTCAACAGTCTCAAATTGAAAGTTCGACGGACGGTGACTCGCCTTCCACTAGATGGGCCCCCACAAAGCGGCGTAGTGCCTCGGGCGCAACATCGGCGTGGTCGGCTTAGGATGTCGAGAGGTGTGCACCGGTTTCACCATCGCGAGAAGCTCGTGAGCGGGTTTCCCCGTTATTACGCAGATTGAGCACTTCCACCCTTTCGAGCATATAGCTCTTGCGCTCCACTCTGCCGGCCAGTGAAGGCAAGCCAGAGGCGGGGGATAAATTACAATTCCCCTCTGGAGGACTCAGGTCCGTGAGGTCGCCACTCCCCAACAGCTCGCCACAAGCTGCCCTGCGGGCTTATTATTATTATTATTATTATTATTATTATTATTATTATTATTATTATTATTATTATTATTATTATGTTTCTCTTAGTAATTCTCGGGTTCAAACGAACCCGGTCCTTTGGAAGGCTTGCGTGGGGACACAGGTCCAACACGTAGAGGCCCCTTAGAGAATATAAAAGATTTTACTGTGACGCATCACCCGGGATCCATCTCTGAGTAACCATAGGTAATTGCTCAGAGATGGTCACCGGATAATGCGTAGGAACTATGGAGGATATGAAAAACTAAATTGTTGCTATGGAATGGAGTTTGGATGGACTGAGTATTGGGCTATTGCATGAGACTAACGGACGTCCGCCATTTCAATAGTCTCAAATTGAAAGGTCGACGGACGGTGACTCGCCTGCCACTAGATGGGCCCCCACAAAGCGGCGTAGGTTATTATTATTATTATTATTATTATTATTATTATTATTATCTACTACTACTATTTATCTCCCGAATAATGGGGCAAATATTCCAGTCACACGGGTCAATGACCAAGTGTTTCTGGGGAGTGAAAAAGTCAGTCAGTAAGCTCATTATCAGATGCTAAAAACTTACGTACTATTCGACAGGTATTTAAAATAGCAGCTTTTTGCATGGTGATATAAGTGAGAGGTGGTAAATCCAGAACTTTTAAACTTTGATGTAAGTGTTTAGGTATGACTCCGGTAGTGGAAAGCACGATAGGGACAATAAAAACCTTATTTAAATTCCAAATTCTAATTATTTCTTCTTTTAATTCTGTATATTTATTGATCTTTTCTGTAATAGTTTTTAATATGTTATGTGTATTTGGAACAGAAACATCAATTAAGTAAGCTGTTTTAGATGATTTGTTAACTAAAGTTATATCCGGTCTATTGTAATGGATCGTTTTATCAGTAAGAATTGCTCTATCGTAATATATTTTTATTTCATCATTTTCTAAAACGGGGTTGGGTTGGTATTCATAGTAAGGTTTTAGTGGAGTATTTGTGAAGTTATATTTGTGTGCAAGTTTTTGATGTGTGTAGTGAACTATTTGGTTGTGGCGATGGGTGTAGTCTGTTTGAACTAGAGTAGGGCAAGCTCCTGTAATATGTTGTATGTTTTCTGGCATTCTGTGACATTTTCTACATAAATCTGATTCTATTGATTCTTTAAGTATATATTTTTTATAATTTCTTGTATTGATAACCTGATCTTGAATAGCAATTAAAAAGCCTTCTGTTTCGGGGAACAGGTAACCTTTATGTAACCATTTATTTGACGCATCTAAATCTATGAAATTTTGCTCTAGATCGTGGATATGCCTACCATGAAGTTCTTTTCTTCTCCAATCCTTAATTTTTTCATTTATTTGTTCTTGGATAGTTTTAAACTCTTTATTATTATTTTTTAGGTTTAACGGTGTGAAATTATCATCAACTTCTACTGTAGCTGCGTGTATCTTACTAGTTTTTGCTTTATTGTAGAAAAAATTTTGAATATTATGTATTTGGTTTTGCCAAAGTATTTTTAAATCAACTACCCCTCTTCCTCCTAATTGTCTTTTCAACGTTAATCTTTCTATAGCTGATTTCGGATGGTGATAATTATGTTTAGTTAGTGTGACTCTAGTTTTTATTTCTAAATTCTTAATATCTGTCTGAGACCATTTGATTACCCCGAAGGAGTAAGTTAGAACCGGAATAGCAAAAGTATTTATTGCTTTTATGAGATTTCGCGAATAAAGTTGTTTTTTGCACAGCTGGTTTACTCTTTTGATGTATTCAGTGGTAAGATCTTGTTTTAATTTTGAGTGATTAATATCCTTAGCTTGTAGTATACCCAAATATTTATATAAGTCTCCTTCTAACATCCCGGATATATTTATTTCCTCGCTTATTTCATAATTTTTTTCAATTGATTTTCCTTTCTTTATAGTTAAAGTTTTGCATTTATCTAAGCCAAAATTCATATTTATATCTTTACTAAATTGCGCTGTAATTTTTATAATTTCTTTCATTTCTTTCACAGATTTACTAAATAGTTTTATGTCATCCATGTACATCAAATGCGAAACTGCTGTGTCACGTGTCAATTGGTATCCAAATTTAGAATCTGATAATATTCTAGATAGAGGATTTAGGGCGAGGCAAAACCACAAAGGACTGAGAGAGTCTCCTTGGAAGATGCCATTTCTAATATGGATTTCGTCACAACAGATTTTAGATGTTTTTGTTGTTAAAGTTATTGTGGTTCTCCAATTAGACATGGCCTCTTCCAAAAATTTAATAATATTAGGATGAATCTTATATGTTTGTAAAATTTGAACTAACCATGAATGCGGGACACTATCAAAAGCTTTTTTGAAATCTATATATGTGACATACAAATTTCTTTTAAATTTGTTTGAATGTTTTAGTATATTTGAATCTATAATTAATTGCTCTTTACATCCTCTATGGTTTCGCCTGCATCCCTTTTGTTCCTCTGACATTACATTATGTGCTTCTAGGTGTGAGACTATTTTGTTGGTAATGCAGGATGTGATTATTTTATATATTGTTGGTAGACATGTTATGGGACGGTATTGTGATGGATCGTGTGTGTTTTGGTTTTTTGGTAGCATGTAGGTCAAGCCGGTTGTTATAAAATTTGGGAGTGGAGTTCTACAGTTAATTAGGTCTGAAATTATTTTAGTTAGAATATCATGTAAGGACGTAAATTTTTTATACCAGAAATTATGTATCTGATCTATTCCAGCAGCTTTCCAATTTTTCGTTTTCTTTAATACTATAGTTAAATCATCTAATTCTAATTCTATAAAATCCATCTGTTCCATCTTACCCCACTTCTGATTCTCTTCTTCAATCCATTTCGCCTGTAAATTGTGGTCACTCCTTTTTTCCCAAATCCCTGCCCAATAGTTTTTAAGTTCATCTTCATTTGGTATTTGTTCTTCATTGCTTGTATTATTCGAAGTAGAACAATGTAATGACCTGTAAAAAGCTTTTTCGTTGGTACAATATAATTTATTATCTTGTTTTCTATTAAGTGCTTTCCTGTATCTTGCAAGTCTATGTGATTTTAAAGATAGTTTCTGTTTAAGAGTGTCGATATATTCTTCCGGTTTCTTGTTTTCTCGTTCGTGGATAGTATGCAATTTGGTATTTTTAAATATTATCTCCACTTTTCCGACTAATTTTTTAGATCTATTGCCTTTTAAATATTGAGTTAACCTACCAATGTCTGCTCTTAGCTTTTTTATATCGTTTTCTAATCTATATTCCCATGCTGGCTTATAGTTCCTTTTCTTTTGCTTGCTTGTATCTTCTATATTTTCTGACATAATTTTATAGCCAAGTTTTGTTATTATAACTAAAGCTGAACAATATATTAATGTATGTAAATGCACTAGGTCGGAATCTAATGAAAAAAAAGTAGGTAGTATATAAGTATTGAAGGTGTAAATTAGATCATGAAGTAATTTATTCTCTTTTAATCGCGGTAATTTTGGTCGGGTTTTAGGATCAGTACCTTGAAATTTAGTAAGTGCTGTTTCTAAAAGATTCTTTAATTCTTCAGTGTTTACTTGATGTGGGTTTTCGAAGCTTGTAGATTGAGTATATTGTACTTCTGTACTGTGAACTAGGGATGTTAAATTTGTCTGTGTAGAAGCATCAGATTGTGTAATATTGTAAGTTGTGGGGCTAGTTACTATATTATGTGTCTGAATTAATGGCTGTGATTGTAAATGGAGTGAATGCGATGATGTATCTGTTTGGTTATTTAAATCCGCTTCCCTTTTTAATTGTTCAGCAATTTCTGATTTAAGCTGCGTTATTTCATCCTCACTTATTAATTTATTTCTAATTATTACTCTTCTTTGATCTGCGATACGTTGTTGACTTACATTCCAATCCGGATATTTTGTTTTAAATTTGTCGAATAGCCGTTTAGGGTACATAACTTTATCAGTTTCTAGTTTTGTAATATAAAGATAAGTACGCATAATAAACAAGTTAACTTCTTTGTCCCACTTCATGCGTACTCTGGGTTTACCAGCCTTGGTGGTCGCAGGTTGTGAGCTAGCAGCTTCCTGCGAAACATCCTCAGTTGGCCTGTTAAAACTAACAGCAGAATTTTGACTAGCGGTAATAACGGGTAAACTATTGTCGGCTGTAGATAATTGTTCGGGGGGAACCCGCCTGATCAGTCCCCCACCGCCAGTGGATCGTATGCTGTAACACCCAGCACTGGCTCCAGGTGTGCCCCGGCGACCCCCGGGTAGCGGCCTTATACGTAATCTCTCTGAATGTTGCTCCATGTTTGATGGGTTACCATAGCCTTGTTTGCCGCATAAGTTTCAAATGTATGCGTGTCCGCCCCCCACGTGGTCTGGTGTTCGACTCGGACGTAAGGTTGGATTTTGGGGGGGATTATTATTATTATTATTATTATTATTATTATTTATTTTTATTGTAACAAATTATTGGTTAATTACTCATTAATGCGGGCTTTTGGCCAAGCAGTTAATAGAGTGCTATGTGGTAATAGATAAGAATTTACGAACGATTCGGCAGGTATTAAGTATGGCGGCTTTCTGAACTAGAATATATGTAAGTGGATGTATTTTTAAAATCCGAAGGCTTTCATGTAATGCTTTCGGTATGACACCTGTAGAGGAGATTACTATAGGGACTGTTGTAACATTATTAACTCGCCATTGCGTTTTTATTTCTATTGCTAAATCTTTATATTTTGAAATCTTTTCTGTGTATGTTGGTTGCAAATTATGGGTATTTGGGACGGCTATATCAATTAAGTATACAGTTTGTGTTAGTTTATCAACCAGTGTGATATCAGGTCTATTGCATTTTATTGTTTTGTCTGTAACTATAGTCCGATCCCAATAAATTTTGTGACTATCAGAATCTAAAATTATTTCAGGTATGTATTTATAGTAAGCAATTTTTTCTTTTATAAATCCGTATTTATGGGCAAGATTTTGGTGAATAATTGAAGCGATCTGGTCGTGTCGATGCTTGTAATCGGTTTGTGCTACAGCTTTGCAAGACCCTGTTATATGTTGAATGGTTTCCGATGCACTATGACAGTTTCTACAAGTATCTATATTTGTATTGTGAAGTATATGTTTTCTATAATTCTTAGTATCTATAACTTGATCTTGAATAGCCATCAGAAATCCCTCTGTCTCTGGAAATAATTCTCCATATCTTAACCATGCGTTGGATGCATGTTTGTCAACATTAGAGCTAACAAGATCATGGCGATGTCTTCCATGTAGGGATTTCTGAGACCACTCTTGTAGTTTTTGTTTTTCATCAATTATATTCCTGTTCATATCTAACGAGTGATTGTATAAATTAAGCGGCGTCAATTTTTTATCTGCTCCTACAATTGCCATGTGTAATAGTGATTCTTTAACTTTATTGTGAAAAAATGTTCTAAGGTTAGTAGTAAGCTTATTGTGCAAATTTTGTACATCAATAAGTCCTCTTCCGCCTTCGTGTCTTGGTAGTGTCAGTCTTTGCGTACATGCTCTGGGGTGATGTTTTCTATAAAGTGTCAGGCGTGTGTTTATTACTCTCTGCAGTGCTTTAAGCTCGGTTTGCGTCCAATTTATGACTCCAAAAGAATACACTAGTATTGATAAAGCGTATGAATTGATAGCTTTTACAGTGTTACGGGCATTAAGATTTGTTTTAAGTATTGAATGCAACCTAGATTTGAATTTCTTTGTTAAAATAGTTTTAGCTTCCTTCTGATGTATTTGTCTACTTTGTGCAAAGCCCAAATATTTATAGCCCGAAACATCATCGACAGGGTCTATTGATTCGCCACTGCTGGTTATATATGTATTATTTTCTATATGATTTTTACAGATAGACTGAATTTTACACTTTTCAATTCCAAATCGCATTTTTATATCTAACGAGAACTCCTGAGTAGCGTCTGCTAATTGATTAATCTCTGTTATATTACGACCATAGAGTTTAATATCATCCATGTAAAGTAAATGACTTAATGACAAAGAATCTGTATTATATTTAACTGGAAAACCTATATTTGTACTATTTAAATATCTAGATAGGGGATTAATTGCAAGACAAAACCAAAGTGGGCTGAAGGCATCACCTTGGAATATACCTCTACGGATCTGAATTGGGTTAGTTTCTAATAATCCTTTTTCATTGTAGAATTTTAATACAGTTGACCAATTGTCCATATTATGTTTTAGGAATTCTATTATGACGGGGTCTATTTTATAATGTTTGAGAATATATAATAACCACGAGTGAGGGACAGAATCATACGCTTTTTGATAGTCTATATACATAGTATATATATCTGTCTTTTCTTTTAAGGCTTGTTTTGACACTACAGAATTGATGATTAATTGCTCCTTACAGCCTTGACTATGTTTACGGCAACCTTTTTGTTGTTCAGTTAAAATATTATTATGTTCTATGTGCTTATAAATTGCCTGACAAATACATGATGTGATTATTTTGTATATATTTTGCAGACAGGTAATTGGTCTATATTTAGAAGGATTTTTGGTATCATTCGGGTCTTTCGGAAGCATAAATGTAATACCCTGTGTAACGTAATGTGGCATAGTATTTGGATTTTGAACAAAATTGTTGATGCGTTTATGTAAAAGTGAATGTAAGCTACGAAATTTTTTATACCAGAAATTATGAATATTATCAGAGCCGGTTGCTTTCCAGTTGTGTGTTTTGTTTAAAACTGTTTTTAATTGTTCCATACTAATAGCTTCAAACATCATGTTGTTGACATTTTTCTGTAAATCTTGGTCTGCCTTTAACCACTCTCCTACCTTATGTTGCACCGGATTTGACCACACATTTGACCAAAAATCATAGAATTGCTCTGCAGATGGGGATTCTGCATTTACTTTATTAAAATGATTACTATTTATTGTCCTATAAAAAGTTTTTTCAGATGTTATAAATTGTTTGTTTTGTCTTTTCCTCCAAGTAGCTAACTTATAACGACGCAAACGATTGGCAAGTACATTAAGTTTTTGTTTCAATGTATCTAAAAAGTGTGGTAACTTTGTGTTTTCGTTGTCGTACTGAGCGTGTGATTTATATTGTATTTTAATTCTTTCAATTTGTCTTTCTAGCCTTTTACTTTTATTTCCATTAATATAATTAGTTAATCTACCAATTTTAACTCTTAAGTCATTTATTCTATCCTGTAATCGTAATTGCCAGTTAGGTATACTATTTAAATGCTTTTTCGGTACGTGTTCAAAGATAATTTTAGATCCATTAAGTGAAACTGCTGTATATGCTGCACAGTATATAATATTCTTCAAAGTCTCAAAATCAGTTTCGTTTGTAATGTAGTTTGGTAATATTTCAGTATCTATATATTCGACAATTATAGCTAATTTCTTCGAGGCTTTTTGTTTAGGGATCTTAGGTCTGTTTGTAATACTAACGTTTGTGAATTTTTGTATACTTTCTAAAAATATTTCTTTACAATTTGTCACATATCCTTGAGGTGACAATGTCTCAGGAACAGCATCTCTATTAGTTAAATGATCACTATTATTATCTGTCTTGGAGCTTCTGCTAGCAGTTGTTATATTTAAAGTACCTAATGTATTTAATTGCGTATTATTATCTAGAAGTTGATTGGATAGTGGATGGATATCATAGTGCACTTGTGGTGGACTAAGAATATTTCTACTAACGTCATCACGTATTTCAATTAATTTTGCGTCTTTGATCATTTTGTTACGGAGTATCACTCTCAGTTGGTCTGAAATTCTTTGTTCACTAACTTGATTTAATTCAGGGTGTTCTGCTACCACTGCTGCATGTAAAGCTTGTCTGTATCCTGTCTTATTTCTTTCCAAATGTGTTACTATATAGTACTGTTTAATGATAGTTTCGTTGATATCATTTGTCCATTTTCTTCTTTTATTTGTATCCGGAGTTAATTTTGTTTGAGTGTTATGGTTTTGATTTGATTCTTTTAAATATTTTTCTGCTTCTTTTTTTACTTTTTCGATTTCATCAGTATTTAATAGGTTTTTTCTTATTATAGCTCGGCGTTGATCTCCAATTCGCTGCTTAGTAGCTTTCATATCAGGATATTGCTGGTTAAACATTGTGTGTAATGGTGTGAGGTAATTTGTGGTTTGAGTTTCAAGCTTAGTTATAACGAAATACATACGTAAAATAAATGAATTCATTTCTTTTGTCCATTTTTTACGTGTACATATTTCAATGGTGCTACTTGTGGGTACAGAATTTTTGGCTCTGGCCTTCTGTACAACATCAAATAACATTGGTGACCTAGAAGGTGAACGGGATGGGTTGTTACTTGGATGATAGGATGAACTGGATGATTGATATATACTATGGATGGATGATGTTGGTGATGACGGACGTGATATGATTGTGGCGGCTGTAGCATTTTCGGGCTGTACCCCAACGGAGGCCCGCCTGCTCAGCTCTCCGTTACCAACGACTCGCATGCTGTTACACCCAGCGTTGGCTCCAGGTGTACCCCGGCGACCTCCGGGAAGCGGCCGTAAATTGTATCTTCGCTGTAGTTGTGTATCCATTGAAAATTTTTCAGTTTTGGGATCGTTGGTAAAGAAGGGTTACCATGGTAATATTGGTAATATTGTGTGGTCTATAGACTGTAATATAAGATTAAATTCTAGAATAGGCTAGTTGTTTTATGCCATTTTAGTTGTTCATGCCTTCTGTAAGCCCCCCCACCACGTCAAGGTGATCCCTCGGGGGGGTTATTATTATTATTATTATTATGTTTCTCTTCATAATTCTCGGGTTCAAACGTACCCGGTCCTTTGGAAGGCTTGCGTGGGGAAACAGGTCCAACACATAGAGGCCCCTTAGAGAATATAAAAGATTTTACTGTGACGCATCACCCAGGATCCCTCTCTGAGTAACCATAGGTAATTGCCCAGAGATGGTCACCGGGTAATGCGTAGGAGCTATGGAGGATATGAAAAACTAAATTGTTACTATGGAATGGAGTTTGGATAGACTGGGTACTGGGCTATTGAATGAGACTAACGGACGTCCGCCATTTCAACAGTCTCACATTGAAAGGTCGACGGACGGTGACTCGCCTCCCACTAGATTATTATTATTATTATTACTAAGCTTCTACGGTTTCTACGATTTCGTCTGCCCTTATTCCTATAAGCAGGATAAAGCGTAAAGATAAAAAATAAATTGAGGAACTTCAAACACGTCCTATTTTTTAAGAAGGACATTAACGTTATCAAATGATTTAGAAAAATCAGTACCACACACTATTTGCATGTCCTGATCGACAAAGTCTTTCAAAACTTACAGTAAAAGAAATAAGCTAGAAACTATAGTAAAAAAAGAAATATTTAGAAATTTTGACATAGACCTACATAATATGCGTGTGTATTTCGTGCAATTCCTATTAATTTTACTTCCTTGACCGTTACTTATTTTTATTCTTGTATTAATATATAATATTAATAGATATAAAATATTATATGCTAAACACAAAATGGCTCTTCTATACTGTAGAGTGACATTATGTTTTTTTTTAAAGTCAGAGAAATGTATGAACGTAGACTTCTTATTAACACATATATATTTTTCACCATTTTGTGGAAACGGAATCTTAAATTGCATTAATATGTAAAATAAGATTTTTTGTCAAAACTTTTAAACAATATTCATAATCTAACCGAACAAAAATTTCTAACTGCGTCAGTGTTAATTGAATTTTGTATCTCAGTGTATATATTGAGAGTACAGGACAGGACAGTGTATGTAAGAGGACAGTGTGCGAAACTACAAGCATCACGTCTGACGGTTTATCTCTTCGTTACCGCAGCTGCAATTTATTCATCTGCAATAGTACTTTATATAGTACAATTGTATACAGAGCTGCGTTTATGCACCTGTGCCTAATAACTATTAAAGATGATTCGACAAACCAACCGTTGCTTGAGCTTTGCGGACTGAACGCTGAAATTATTAATTATTGTTTAATATATGTATATTACACTACCCCTACTACCCCGCTAGGGATAGAGCGTGAAGTTATGTATGTATGTATGTATATGTATATATGTATATATGTATATTTAGATATCTGCATATATGTGTGTATTTACATATATAACAGTTAAGGTCTGCAAGTATGTATGTACAAGTGTATATTATTTGTTCACAAAGGTTAATAGGTTTAAAATTTTCCTATGGTTATTATTAGTTACAAAGATTTCCTGTAAATTTTTGATTATTATAAATCAAATTTTGACTGAACATTTTGATAAATTTAAAATACTTTTATTTCATTCCTGTACTTTCCTAATCAGATTACTAGAGAAGAGACTGCTTAGCTGTCCATGGATGCACCGTGCGGATGCCGGATCCATCGCGTTGTAGGAAGAGGAGCTCTGATCAGCGCTTAGGGCTTGCGACCTAAGCGTAGATTTAGAGGAGCGCCTTTAAAAATACATCAACGCTCACCTTCACTGTCCGAGCTCTTCCCACTACCTTACCAAATTCAAAACGATTCTGTTAGATATTAGTAATAGTTCTATAGTATCACAACTTCTTCACGACTTAGTCGGATTTAATAAATACCCCGTCCTGAGACCCTCAGGAAAAGAGATATTTATTGCTCTAATTATTCCCCTTTTATTAATAAATGAAAATAATATTGAATAGGTAGATATTTTAACTGGTTATGGTTGTAGGTTCCATTTCTGAAGGATGAGGATAGGTGAGTAAAATAAATTACGGACAAAGTGTTTGATGGTGTAAGAGGTTGCAGGTGTTAATGAGTATGATTTATGTGTAAATGATGATTATGATGATGATTGGCTTGCTACGACGATGATGGTGGTGTTTGCGATGATTGAGTTAAGAAAACGGTATCTCCAAGGACTTTACTTATTATGGTGGAAGAGTGTATTGCTGCTTGTTTTTGGAGAATGTGAATGTTAATGTGTGCTTCTAATTTATCGCAGTACCGTTTGAGACTCTTCGTCACAACTCCCGTGGCTCCTACTACTATCGGGACGATTGTGACTGTGGTGTTCCATAATCTTGAGAGTTCAACTTTCAGCGGATGGTATTTGCTGATTTTTTCAATTTCCTTTGCTCCAATATTGTAATCAGATGGACCTGAGATGTCAATGAGATATGTATTATTGTTTATTTTATCTATGTATATCAGATCAGGTCTATTGTGCACTATAGTAATATCTGTTTGTACGGGCATTTCCCACATCAGCTTGGCGTTGCTGTTTTCTTTTACAGTTGGTTGTTTTAGTTCCTCTTTCCACCTTTTCCACAATTTTTCGGTTTCAATTTTACTTTTTCTAGCTTAGCACCAGAACACATATTGAACTAAATTATTATGCCTTTTCACAAAATATGTACCAGCAAGTTTTTCGCAGCCTGCAAGAAGATGTTGAACTGTTTCGTCCTTACTCGCACAGATGCGGCATTTGCCATCAACATTCTTCGCTTCAATATATCTCGCTCATGTTGGCGCGTCATTACTGCCTGATCTTGTATGGCAAATATGGACGATTCCAGTGAAGGCGAAATAGGTTGCTTCTTCAGCCATTTAAATGTGAATTCTTTATCAACGTTGGCAAGATCGAGAACTTTTTTAGGGAATTGGCCGCGCAAAACTTTATTTCTCCAAGTTTCATTTTGCTTCTTTATTATGCTATTCTTTATTTCTGGCTTAGTGTGCGCTGTAGCTGGCGGTAGTCTGAATTCTTTTTCTATTTGTAGTGAATCTTTGTGTATTGAATATTTATCCTTCTCCTGATCATGTTGTGCTATTGCTTCTATTAAGTAATCGTTCTTCTGTTGTAAATATAATTTATAATTAAAAATGTGAGCTTTATACAGATTTTCTATATTAATTAAGCCTCTACCACTCGCTACTGGTAAATAGAGTCTCTCTAAATCTGCTTTTTGCTGGTGGGCCTTTTTCATTGCTAATAATTTACGTGTCTTGATATCTATGCGTTTTAAATCACTGTTTTTATAGTTAATTACACCGAACGAGTACATTAAAACTGGAACAGCGTATGTATTAATTCCTTTTATAAAATTTCTTGCATTTAAATATGAATTGGTTATGTTTTTAACTCTCCTGAAGTACTCTTTAGTTAATTGGTCTCTAATATCACTATGATTAACTTTTCCAGTTTCGTTTATTCCTAGGTATTTATATGTTTGATCTAATTGTAACTGCTTAAAGCTATTTCCGTTCAATAGAATATGTTCATCACCTTCAGTGTAATTCCGATGTCCGGCAGTTATGTGAAGTATATTACATTTATTTAAGCCAAATGACATTCCTATATCAGAAGTAAAAATTTCAACACTATTTAATAAGATTTTCAAGTTAGTCCTATTTTTAGCATAAACTTTGAGATCATCCATGTATATAAGGTGATTAATATATACGCTGTCCTTGAGATGGTATCCCTTTTTCTCGTACTTGCCTAGAATGGTCGATAACGTATTAAGTGCCAAACAGAATATCAGCGGAGATAGAGAATCCCCTTGAAAAATGCCCCGTCTTACCTGAATGGAATATTATATTATAGAAATATATTAGTAATAGTTCTATAGTACGTTGGATGTGTCATATCATGGCCACGTCAATACTTCTAAGGCGCATGTCAGTGTGTTTCGGAACAAACTTGTGTCAGAAATTGAAAATTTCCTCAACCGGGTTTTGAGTTGGGGCTCTCATAATCTCGTAGAATTCAACCCCCAAAAAAAAAACACAAGTTTGCGCATTTACCACGGAAAAGAATCCCTTTGTCGTATCCCCGGTTTTTCAGAGCATTCCCCTTGAAACCAATCAAACTATTAGAATTCTCGGTATCGACATTTCTAGAGACGTTCAATTCCACGTTCATTTGGAGGGCAAAGCCAAGTTAGCCTCTAAAAAGCTAGACATCTGATATAGAGAAAAGCTTTTGTGTAGGTTTTTTATGAGAACTTTCTTTCACAAGCTCTGTTGAGCGTTTGCTGGTTGTTATGTTTCTCTGAGCTCTTGCTACTGAAAGACTTACGGCTTCACGTATGATTTTTAGTACTTTGTCATGGCGCCGCATTGACCACTATCAAAGAGTACCCTACACCCCACCAGCATGTGTTTAGCTGTCCCCACTGCCTCTTTACAAATGTAGCAAGATTTAGCTTTACTCTATCTTGCTAAATTACTTTGTTCTGGAAGAGTCATTTGGAACGCATTCAGATAGAACATTAATAGTTCTGGAGATTAATCGTGAATTAGGGAGCGCCATTTTAAAGCTCCTTTAGCATAGCTTTTAAAATGGCAATTTCTTCTATAGTTTGCCACTCGTTTTGCATGTCTAACCCCATTGCTTGCACCTTATACCTATCATTCTCTTCTTGCCGAGTAAAAGATTTTATTATGTCCATGTCTTGAACTTTCCTCTTCGATCCTAACTCTACTTTACTTGATTGTGCTTCTATCATAAATTGTTTATGGAATTGCGTTTTTTGTACAATTCCGGGTATCTTATTTGGTCAATCTGACATTGAACTCGCGACCCTACTATGTTAAAACAAACAATAAATACATTGAGACATCAAAAAATCACTTGCATTCTGTTTACAATAAGCTTGACACTAACAGCTATTAAGCTTACTAAACTAAACCTAAACTGGTAGTAGATACTGAAACGTTTCAGTACCAGTGAATCCGCCTAATGCTTGTCTAGATGGATTTAGTATTAAATTATATTGTTACATACAATGTCGTTTAATGATTGTGTTTAGTATTAAATTAAAAGGGATTTATTTTGACTAAAAATATTATATTTAAAAAACCGCCACTCGCAATAACTTCCTATTCCCATCCCTTTCTGACACGCACACTATATATATTGCGATCATTGTCGCACTTCATTCACTCGGACGACATGCAAAAGGGCGCCTTTTTTCTTCTTACGACTTCAATTATGTTCCCGCTGCTATAGATAACGTGTGCGCCTTGAAAATTCAAAAATATTAGTATATTTCTCAATATTCGCATCAGTGTTATTAAAATACAGTAGTTCTGTGTATGTAACATAAAGATAACGATAAACAAGGCTTAGCTAGGTGAAGATTGGAAATAACCAGCCGCAGCTGGGCCACCACGTGCAACCACGACGAAAGGATCCCTGGAAAACAAGGAAACCTTTAACCAAGTAAGTGTGCGATTGTTCTACTTTCCCCAGCTACATATATCTTTTATTTTGGCCAATTAAACCCGTACTGTAGCTGGTAAATCAATTTTCCCTTTTTATTCGTTGTTGTAAGTGTTGGCAATTATTATCGTGTTCTTTCACTAATTTTCTATCAAACAAAAATACAGTCCACTAGCATTTTTTAATTCCCGCTATTATTGTTAAAACCGCAACGAATTGGTGGTGATATTATGATCTTTCGCCGTCAGATTGTGATTATATATATGCGAGAAAATATTACTCTATTTTAAAATTGTTATAAAATCGTCGAGTCGACTATCCTGCTGTGTGTGTAAAAAAGCCTGAAATCATAGTAGATTATAAAATTAACTTTTTGATTTTAATTCAAAGTTTAAAATATTTTTTTTATTTTTAAACTAAAGATAAATATAAATTTCTTAAAAGGCGACCGAATTTACAGCCTTCGCCACGATGAGAAACCCACCTTAGAGAAATTAGAATAGCACACAAGTTAATACGAATATTAAAATTTAGTTTTCAAGTTATCGTAATATTAGTCGTGAGAATCTCGATCTCAGGTTTTACACTTTATTGCTTCAATAAATTTGCCCAATTAGTAAAACTCAAGTTTAGAAAATTATGACTGAAATTTATATAGAAATCAATAATATAAGCTATTTATTTCACGACATATAAGGAATATTGTACAATATATTTACATATATGTATGTTTCTCGTGTAAAAGATATTATTGGGAGAAGACTTCAATGCCTCGCTTTATGCTTCTACTAGAGAGAAGAAATACTAGAGAGAAGAAATGAAATAATTCATTCCTCTGACTAGGAATCGAACCTAAAACCATCTTGTTTACAGTTAAACACAGATTAATTGAAAAATGTTCAATAAGTAAATCCGCCATTTTATACACAATGATTCCGCCATTTTACACGCAATGGTCTCCTATGTAGTATACTATACAGGGTGTATCTGACACGGCGGCCGTTATCAAAACCACTTATAGGGGAAAATATTTCAAGGCTATATACAAAAAACAAATTTACAATTATCAATAGTTTAGGCACAATATCATTTTTCCTATTTCACGATATTTATACGTGCTGTGTAACGCGTGAGGTAGTCATGATTAAATACTAAAGACGTGTAGACCTCGTATTACAAAAATACTGTCAAACGTTGTCAATCTGTCAACCCAATGAGAATGGGAAACATCCTTTTCCCGCTCTTACAGGATAGTGTACGCTTGCGTCATACTTGAGAAATGGCGTTTTATTTTGGAACAATAATTTAATAATTTATTTTGTTTGAAAAAAAAAAATATTTGTGAATGTATTTGTGTACGTTATTTGTTTTATAATTTTACCAACTTTATGAAGGCTAGTTAATACTATGCTTTAAATGAAGGTCGCGGTAACATCCACACCCTGTATAGTCAAGTTGACATTGAACAAATAATAAACACATTGAGGCATCAACAATTCACTTGCATTCTGTTTACAACAAGCTTGACACTATTAAGCTTACTAACTAGTGCCTAAACTTGTAGTAGATACTGAAACGTTTCAGTACCAGTGATTCCGCCTAATGCGTGTCTAGATGGATTTGGTATTAAATTATACTATTATATGCAACGTTATTTAATATTTTTTATTATATATATATAGAAGAAAATATGACTTTATTTAAAAATTATTATAAACGCATTAAGTCCGCCAATCAATATGCAGTGCCTCGAAAGGCGGAAAGTGGGGAAATACAACTAGGGAGTTGTCACATCTAAAATGATAAATCCCAGAGACTGTAGACTCTTTTCTTAGCCTAAGCTCGAAATGAATAGGATCCCAGAACAAAATCCGCACTTGACGACTTTAAAAGATAGATTATTTTATGTCTTCACGCTTTATACCGCACATGGCAAGGTGGGTGAAATAAAGATCTTTTAAATATTTAGTGGGGTAAGAGTCTTTAACTATAATAAAGAAAATATATGTATATGTACATAAAATAAAATGTAACTGATCGTTGTCTGACTATATGAAATATATAGTATTTACGACTATATAGAATTACGAGTGGGCTGCAAATACAGCAACGCGAAACAGTTTATGAAATGAAAATTGTGTAATTCAAAGAGGTAAGAACGTGGACAGTGCTCTAGTTTTAAAATAATTGTATTGAGCCTTAAATCTTTTTTGAAAATATATATTGTTGTAAAAATTATATATTATATTTCTTGATGACATAACAGTAACTATTAATATGTCATGACGTAAATTGCTTTTTATATCCCCAAGCTATTCCATATATTACTGGTTTCTATATTAATTCTAGCCGTCAATTCCTAAGTTTGAATTTCACTAATTGGGCAATGATGTGTGAAACTTGAGGTAGAGATTCTCATTATTAATATTACTATAATTTGAATATTAGTATTTTTTATTAGTTTTGACTTATGTATAGCTATCCTAAGGTCATCGTGTCGAAGGCTATATATTCAATCCAGTTCAGGGAAATTTATTACACGGAAATAATATATTTTATAATTTACTATGACTTAACCACACGCATTATCACGCATATAGAGGGAATCATAGATATGTAGTGTTAAGACACTTCGTTCCCCACTTTCCGCCTTTAGAGGGATTGCGTGTTGAGTGGCGGACTCAATGTTTTATAATAATTTTTCAATAAAGTCATATTTTCTCCTATATATAATCACAATTATTATATAACATTGTATATAATAGTATAATTAATGCCTAATCTATCAAGACACGTATTAGGCGGATTCATTGGTACTGAAACGTTTCAGTAGTCTACAACAAGTTTAGGCACTAGTGAGTAAGCTTAATAGCTGTTAGTAATGTAAAGCTTGCTGTGAACAGAATGCAAGTGATTTGTTGCAGTCTTAATGTGTTTATTGTTTGTTCAATGTCAGCTTGACTGCATATCATATTGGGAATATAGGAGACCATTGCGTGTAAAATGGCGGATTTACACAGGTTTCTCCATTTTGTTACCAGATCGAGGAAATTAAACAATTCAATGTCCCGCAACCCACAACCGTCGCGTTTAAAGTGAGACGCCGTACCGTTTTGTTGTTTTACCGTTCTTAAATTCTATTTAATATTTTAATGTTTTAAAACTAAAACAAATTGACACAGAAAATACAGAAGAAATTGTGGTAGATAGTGTTTTAGGAGGCCCTTGTAATAGAAGATGAACAATATTTTAACTATTAAAACACTTAGAGGACCGTCGTGGCGCAAAGGCACAACGTCTGCCTGTAACGCGGCTAACGCGACGGTTTCTGGGTTCGATCCCCAGTCGGGGAAGATGGATTTTTCTATTTCCATTTTCTTCGCTCTGGCATCTAAGGCAAAGCGCGGCGTTGAGTTCCGCCACTCAACACGCAATGCCTCGAAAACGGCGGAAAGTGGGGACGGAGTAAGCAGGGACTAAGTAACGGGAGTGTCTTAACACTAGGTTCATATGGTTCCTGCAGTTCCCTCTGCCTACCCTGCCATGTGCGGGATAAAGCGTGAAGGGATAAAGTGAAAAAAAAAAAAAAAAAAAAAAAAAAAAAAAAAAAAAAAAAAACACTTAGACTTAGGTTACATATATGTCTATTAAGACCTGTGTCCATCTATTAAGACCTGTGTCCGATTTTTTTCAATGTAAATTATTTTTAATTGTTTCTGTTTTTTTTTACGCATAGAAAATCTAGATAAATATTCAAAACCTTAATCAGCTGAATGGCGTACCTCCATACCTTTGCCTTCATACTTTGGAAATATACCTAAGTAATGCATTATACTAAGGGAGAGCGGGAATTGAAATCATAACCAATTGGTTTAAAGTTAGTCGCTGTCGCATTGCGCCACTGTGGTTATATATATGCTGACGTATATTACATAAGTGATTGTTATGAATACTATAGTACTATAATACTGCTTAGGAATATGTTTAACATACATTTACACACAATGTGTAGGATTGATGTCGTCAGCATTTAATGCAAGGTGGCAAATAATGTATTTAATAATTAATTTGTACCGTTTATATTACAGCAAGCTTAGTTTATTATATATTTATTACATTTAGGATGATAAACAAACTGATTTTTTTCCTATCGGTAAAGTGTTAAGTAAAATATTCGAGACAAATTACGTTACTAATTCTCATGTAGTTGCACGCAAGTTAAAATCACGTTTCATTCATTCCTGGTACCACTCTTATAACCAATTAGAAATAATTCTAAAAACACTATCAAAAAAGAATCTACGATCTTACGATGCTAAAATAAACCCTAAAGACATTTTAACATCAACAAATAACTTAAACTCATATGCCTAACAGCGATTAAGCTTACTCACTAGTTCCTAAACAAGTAGTACTGAAACGTTTCAGTACCAGTGAATCTGCCTAATGCGTTTCTAGATGGATTTGGTATTAAGTTATATCATAGTCTGTCTGTAAATGCGCCTGTTTGTGGGAGGATAGGTTTTCCTCTGCCTACCCTGCTACGAACAGGGTAAGGCGGGCACTTTAAAATATATTCAATTTTCTTTAATAATTACGATTATGGCTTCCCTCGACATATGTAGGCTAATCGTGCGTAGACCGGGAAGCTAAAAAACGACAGGGAGTAAATTATTTTTGATAATATATTATACATAACACAGTGCTACTCTCTAAGCGTATTTTATTCCTTTTACAAATTACTCTAATACTGATTGCTCTATAACGTATACAAGAAAATTATAAAAATATACTTTTAAAGATCAGTAAAATTTGCTATGAATTTGTTAAACATTAAACAGATATAGGAGAGTAGACATCATACCCTCTTAGTGAGATATATTTTTCTGTCAAAAAAATCGTATACAAAAAACAATGTAGCTGGTTATGGCAGTGCTTTTTGGGAAAATTTCGCTTAGTTAAAAATAATTAAAATATTTATAAGAATTAAGAATTAAAAAATAAATATAATATAATATATATTCTTTGTTAATTTATTTTAGCTTCACGCTTTATCCCGCACATGGCAGGGTAGGCAGAGGGATTTACAGGGACCGTGGGAACCTAGTGTTAGGACACTCCGTTGCTTAGTCTCTATTTTCTCCGTCCCCGCTTTCTCTGTTAATCATATATAAAAAATATTATTTGTCGTATACAATTGGCTTAAGGCTGTTTGTCATTGCAACCATCGTGTTAGGATTACTAACACTTACATTTCAGTACAATTTTACTAGTAAAAGAAAATATTCCACGTCTTAGTAATTGCGAAAATAAAAAAGACCTATACACAGAGTACGTACGTACATTGTACAATATTCAATTTAAAGTAGATTACGAAGGACGATGACAATTAATAAAGCCGAACTTCCGAACACTCTGAATGAAACAACGCCTCAGAATATTTTCCAATTAAAAGTTAGTTTCACGTTCGAACCAGACTAGGGAACAATCTGAAACTCGTCACGACCATTTTTAGGGACTTAATGGGACTAACATACATAGCACGAGTGTTTGATTAGATTTAAGCTTGAATACATTTACTTTTGAAACTAATGACTATAAGTGTACAATAGTAGTAGTAGTACATAGTTTTACAACATCGTCAATTTTTTTTCATATGTCTGCCATGTTCACTATGTTTAGTTATATTTTTGTTTACATTTTCAGATTATATATAATTTATAGTAATTATAGTCTTGTTAAAAGTTTTACTTGTTTTCTTAATAAATCAACTGCATGATTTCTATATTACTTTTGTCTTACAATTATCATGTATGGGTTTTGTTCTAGAATGTCAAGCTTACACCAAGAAAAGCGAAAGGCTTAATACAATTTATTTAATACGAGTTAGTACGTATTTTATCCATCCTCAGTGTGACTGACACTTTAAAATCATAAACAAGTTTTCTAGTGTCCACGATATCTCTTGTACACTCAGTCCTGAATTTACAACAAGTAACATATATTTATACCCTTCTTTCACCACTTATTCTCCCGACATCAAATCACTCGAGCACGATCTTCTTCATTCTCACTGTGATATCTTCCATCTTCACTTAGAAGTACGCACACTGTTCTGCTATATACGCTCAAAATCAATCAATACTGACGGAGTTAAATGTTACTTGTTTCACTGTGTTTTGGGTGAGAAATATGAATACAACAATTACGAGAGAAATATTTATCATGACACTATAACACTAGTTAAAACAGTAAGCATAATGAATGGTCGATATAACGTTCGATTTCCTTAATCAAGAGAACGAAGAATCACTGTGTTCTTTGTTAAGCATTTATTTTTATAATGTTATTTTACTTCTTTCTCTCTAAGTTTAAAAAAAAAGTATTATATCTACATACCATCATTATGTCACTACAGTATAAAAGAAGTACTTCGTGTTTATCACATATAGTCCGGTCAATATAGACATTTGAAATAACAAAAAATCCCGGGAAGCCAAATATTGGTGAAGACCTATAGTTTACCATTACGAATCAAATTTTAAAAGTCCCCATCGATCCTGTGTGCTTAAAAAGTTATTCGAGGTCAAAGGTCAAAATTTGAGGTTATTTGGATTTTGCTTGAAAATGGTAAGTTTTATCAATAAAAACTTCAAACCAAAGTTGTAGATATTAAAATTATCTACAAAAATGGTATCAATGATTTTTTCCTAACAGTTACCATTCCTGAGATATCGCGATTCTAAGAGTCATATTATACGTGATATGCACATGTAAGTCACGTATATACCTACAATACATATTAGGCACTTAATACAAGTATAAATACTTATTTGTTTCTTTTTTATAGATATTATGCTATCCTAAAAACATTTATTCAAATGGTAGCCAGTCTCTAACTGAATTTCCTCTATGCACGGCTTGAAAAACATCTTATTATTCTATTGTCCGTAGCTTTCGTTCATATACCTGTTTTTTTTAGTGCTAAAAGTTCAGTTCAAGTGAATATACGTACTTATTACAAGCGTCTATCATTTTGGTTATATGCGTTATTTTATAGCTTTAAAAATGACTTAGTTTTGCTTTATTTGCAATAAACTTTTAACTGAAGATAAAATAGTTGTGGTTGATCGTGGAATGCCAAATTTAATCGAGGCTAGTGTCGCGAGAGGTGATGAATTTACTGAATATTTAAGAACTCAAAAATCCGTTACAATACACGTGGATTGCAGAAAATCATATACACGAAAAACTTCAATTTCTGCAGTGAAAAGACAACGCGAAGATAAACAGGCTAGTACTTCAAAAATAAGTCCACCTCGTACTAGAACGCTAGTAAGTGAATCAAATTTTTGTTTTAAAAAATATTGTTCATTTTGTGACAATGAAGCCAATGAAGAAACTGAGAAAAAGAAAGCACAGCATCTTCGAAAAAAAATTTCTTGCGTGACTATATGACAATAGAATAACCCGATGTTTTTCAAGCCGTGCATAGAGAAAATTCAGTTAGGGACTGGCTACCATTTGAATAAATGTTTTTAGGATAGTATAATATCTATAAAAGAGAAACAAATAAGTATTTATACTTGTATTAAGTGCCTAATATGTATTGTAGGTATATACGTGGCTTACATGTGCATATCACGTATAATATGACTCTTAGAATCGCGATATCTCAGGAATGGTAACTGTTAGGAAAAAAATCATTGATACCATTTTTGTAGATAATTTTAATATCTACAACTTTGGTTTGAAGTTTTTATTGATAAAACTTACCATTTTCAAGCAAAATCCAAATAACCTCAAATTTTGACCTTTGACCTCGAATAACTTTTTAAGCACACATAGGATCGATGGGGACTTTTAAAATTTGATTCGTAATGGTAAACTATAGGTCTTCACCAATATTTGGCTTCCCGGGATTTTTTGTTATTTTACCACTTTTTTTATGTCTAAATTGACCGGACTAATAATCTTCTATAATTTAATTACAATATAATATCATAGTGTATTTAAGTTATAAAAATAACTTTAGGTCAATGTCAATAAACATAATAGGAGTTGTACAAGCTTTGCATTTTTAATTTGCGGTCGTATGCACTTCTTTTGTATAAAATTAACTGCAATGTAAGTTTGTATCGTTTTTTTTTCGGGCATATATCAATAAACTTCGATTTTAGGTTTTTTTTTAATTCTTTTTTTTTTGCTTCACGCTTTATCCCGCATATTGCAGTGTAGGAAGAGGGCACTCCGTTGCTTAGTCCATGCTTTCTCTGTCCTCGCTTTCCGCGTTTTTCAATTCATTGCGTGTTGAGTGGCTCTCAAAAATTACCTCCGCCGCGCTTTACCTAGTTGCCAGAGCGAAGAAAATGGAAATAAAAAAAATTATCTTCCCCGAGTGAGAATCGAACCCAGAAATCGTTGCGTTACAGGCAGACGTTGCGCCTTCGTTGCGTTGCCACGTCGGACGAGGACGTCAGAGTCCTCTTTAAGACTATTTCTTTTGTTATAAGAAATAATTTTTGAGAGGTACTGCCCAGGTACAATGTATGAACAGGCACTTTACACCCAGCAGTATCAAGGTGTAAAGTGTCTTTATAGAGATGTCTTCGAGCTGGTTTGGTATTCAATGGAGTGTCAAACAGGGTTGCATCATGTTAGCAAGGTTGTTCAATTTGTATTTGGTTAGCTATATCCAAGAAATGAAACAACAACAATGCAACATAGAAGTGAAAGTGAATGACTGGAAGATAAATTTCTTGCTATACACAGACGATGCATGCAAGTTGCAGGCAGTACCCACCATTCTCTATTAATAACCGGGTATCTTGGGTGTAAAAATAAAGGTCGCACATGAAATTGAAAGAGATTGTAACTAATCACTAATATTTATGCTTGCGTAATGTTTACGTTAATTTATATTTATTATTTGGTTTTTGATTACTAAAAGCGCGGCGTTCAGTTCCGCCACTCAACATGCAACACCTCGAAAAAGACGGCAAGCAGGGACTAAGCAAAGGAGACTTAACATTAGCTTCCTATGGTTTCTGCATTTCCCTACCTACCCTGCCATGTGCGCGATACACTGTGAACCTAAAAAAAAATTATGAACGTAATTTTTAATTTTTATATTTTATTGTTGTTTCAAAGCTGTATTTTACCAGCGTTCAGAATATACAGTCATCCTAGTTAAAATCCTCCTTTCCCCAATTTCTCACGATTTGCGAAACATTGTATGTTTTTAATGGTCTTTAACTATCTAATCTAACTACTAATCAATCTTTAAACTGGAATCGAATCAACGACCGTAGTTCACAGTCAGATCCTGTACCGTAACGATCTCATAAATACCTTTTACAATAAATTAAATTTAAAACTGTTCAATAAGTAAATACTATGAGTCTATAGCCCAGCGTATGCTTTTAAAATGATAACAGAGTCACGTAAAGTCTATTCGTCGTCGTTTTACGTAAAAATATCAAAGTAGTTAGGTTTTATTATCTTTATATTTTACTATCGTATATTAAAATAAATATATTATTGTTTTCGCTTACTTAAATTGCACCGCTAAGCGGGTTTAAATCCTGAGTTGTATTAAAATGAGATGGATGATGGATAATTATTTTTTTTGCACATATGGTAATTTATGTACTTATTTCTTTTTTAACGTTTATACGATTAACAAATTCTAGTGACTTTTAATAAAAAAATTAAAGCGGCAAGACACGTTCAGCTATCTGATATTTCTTTATCTTTCTTTAATTATTTTAAGAAAAATTAATAAAAACATCATAAATATTTAAGAACTACATAGATATTGGTTTGAGTACTTTAAAAATATTCTATAAGTTGTATTAGCACTTTTTCCTAGAAATTTTCATACATATGTTTGTTTTTGTAAAAAGACAGACGACGTTCCTTTAAAATTGCATATGGAATTCACTCATAAAAAGTACAATGTAAAAAGATCATCCTCGATAAATAAAACAACGATTATTTTCGTGTATGGCGTTATGTGTCGCCACTTAACTATATTAATATGTCGAAATAAGACGAAAACTGGAGAACAAAGTGTTCTAACACTGGACATTCTCTTACTATACAATAAATAATAATTGGTAAATAATGTTTAAATAATAAAACAATATAAATGGATTAATCGTGTGTATTGACATTATTTGCAAGTTCGATTTTTCATAGACTTTGCAGTCACAGCCAGTCGTGATCACGGACCGGTTAAATTGTTTTATTTAAAAAGTTAAAACACTTCAAATTGAAAATTATACACATGTAGAGATAGAATGTTCCCACTATGAATGTAAATTTTCCAGTATAATGTCTGTATGTATGTATAACGTCTTGCTTTCATTTTTGTAGCTTCACTTTGTACCCCGCTTGCAGGAGGTTAAGTAGACGGAGCCGTAGGATGTAGAAAGCTAGCGTTAAGATACCCTGTTCCACATTTTTCGCCACTTGAAGCATTTGCACATACAGTTTGCCAGTCAGCTCAAAAGCTGCGGGTCATCTTATAGCAAGAACGAAGAAAATGAAAATAATTCATAATTTACTAGTGGGAATCGAATCAACTGACCGTTTCGTCTACAGACACACACTTTATCTCTAGTAATTTAAATGCTAAGAATAATTTCATTTTAAAAAGTTATAACGTTGTTTTTAAATTTCGACACATGTATCTCTTTGGGCTATCTACCTTTTTGTAAGCAGTTTTTTATGTATTAATTTACTTTCCTCCGTAAATTAGGTTTTCTATAAGGCAATACTTTAAAATTTGTATGGGTAGATTTGTTCTTATAGAGCAGTAGCACATCGTATAAAGCTAAGAACTATAGATGTAAGTTCAATTCTCACTCAGTTAAATTAATAATAATAATAATAATAATATTCTTTATTTATGTAACAGAGACTCGTTATTGTTAGTAAACAATGTTATCTTACATACTAGGTTAGATAGTTTTACATTTTTGTTTTTAATAAAAATGTTACTATATATAGACAATACCTACACATCGAATCACCGCTGCACCGTCCCGTTTGCAACAGAACAGCAATGATTCAAGTATAGGCAATCTAGTCTATTGGATATCATGTTCAGGACACTGTTGGCACTACCTCGTACCATGCGCACCAGAGATCCGCATCTTTTTCTCATAAGTGCATAAAAGCAGTCCACACGCGCTTCAGTGAACATCCCTGAGGCGCTGCAGCATCGAGGCAGCCCCATCAGTACCCTGTACGCGTTATTGTATTGAACGCGAAGAGCGCTGCAAGATTTTTGAACGCCCACAGGCTGCACGTGTAAAAAGATGTACAATATGCTCTAAACAATGTTATTTTAACGTATCCAACGTTAAACTACGCGCAAACCTGCGAGCAAGCATATTCGCCCTCACCGACAACGCTCTTCGCTCTCGTTCAATATCAGTGTCGTCTTTCAAATCAGAAGTCAAATAGTGTCCTAGATATTTAAAACTATCCACCCTCTCTAGGATACAAATATTTAGGAATATCGGTGGTAAATCTTTCCAACACTTGCCTGCGACACTAAACACCATTATTTGACTCTTTTTTACATTATAAATTACACCATGAGATTTAGCATATGATTCACATACAGAAAGTTAATAGCCAGACAAGATTAAAAGAAGAAAGTAAAAGAAAAGAAGAAATTAAAAAAGCAACACTCACAAATATTACACTTAAATATTGGTATTACCAAATTATATTTATTTATAATAATAATAACAATAAATAATAATCTAAGTCTAACCTCATATACCAATGCGGTCTTAATTTTTGATTATATCTGATTGTATCTGAAATCTGAAAGCCACTTCGTAACTAGATCTTTTGAACACGCATGTTTCCATTGTACAGCCTTACAACCTTTGGCAAAGCGATTTAAGCACAACTACTGCGCTTAGGGACACGAACTTATATATTTATTTTTATTTATATGTCAAAATTTTTAGTTATAACAAATTTTATGCCTTGATACCGATCTATCAAAGTATTAAAATATTCAGCGTAAAAAGGATTTATAGAAGCTGCCTAAAAACATCAATATTAATATATCTTATAAAATATTATGTGATCGGTCGGCTATAGAGGCGTATTGTGGTGCTGGACCATAGAGAGATCATCGTAGTTCATTTTTCCTCCTTCGATAATAACGCGAAGTACGGCGTTGAATCCCATCACAATACTGTGTCTTGAATTCAAAAACTGAAAGAATGGATTTTAAACCTGAAGAATCGATTTTAAAAACCCTAAAACTGAAGAATGGATTTTAGATGCCAAAATAAAAGGCAAAATAATAGTAATAATGTATATATAAAAATTAACAGTTAAAATACATTGGCTACACAAAGTTAGAGAGAACCCTCTGATGAGTAAAGCTCATCAAACTCTTGGAAAATGTAATTAATTGATTGATCTCGGTCTTCCTGATATTGATAAGTTATCGAGTACAGGCGGTTTGTTGTAGATACTAATTTAATTATTATTTGAATTAACTATATAATAAATGTTAATTGTGTAATTGTTTAAATTTATTTATCTATGAGGCTTTGGTAGCGCACTGGTACAGCATCGGAATGTAAATTATTGTTGCGAGTTCGATTCTCCGCCCTTGCAATGAAAAATCCAGGGTCTCGTAACCGGTCGAGTTATTCGTCGAGTTAAAAAACTAAAATCTTAACACCACTCAGGTACTGTTATTATAGTTATTTCCAATGAATTTGAAATCTAAATTTTACATTTTCTTTCGATTGTTCATTTATACAATTATATATGTATATTAAACCACTCTTATTGAAATTTAACTGTATTGATTATTTTAACTATTTCGTTGGAGTAGAAATGAACCTTGTGTTAAGATTCTCTGCACCGCTTTACTGTCCAAGTACCATGGAAAGGATAACTTCGACCAAATATTATTATTACGACACGACAAGAACCTTAAACATACCATAAATAACCAAAATAACATTACAAGTATAACAGTAGATTCTATGTTCTGATAAAACAAGTACACAAATAATCAAAACTATACGTAAATTATAGAAGAATAGAATAAGCTTTTTCCAAAAATAAACCTAATTTTAAAATAGCACTCCACTGTAAATAAGGCACAAATAACTTAGAATGACAATTTATAAATTGAATACACACAGGACCGCATTTGGAAAGAGCTTCATGTTCGCAAATTCCGAAGCATTCCTTTTTTGGTCCGACAAAAATAAATTTTCGTTCTTGCCACGAACAAAAAATACGATATAAATTGAACGAATTTATTTGTTCATTCTTTCACGTATAAGTTGAAGTTGTTATTAAAGGATTGAGTAATACAATTGTATTTTAGGAAATTATTAAATATTGCAAAAAAATGTTTTCGTGATCGTTCACTGTATTAAAATGTCGCATATTAATAAGTATTAAAAGATTTAAATCTATACTGTAAAGTAGACTTTTTGTTTCTTATTTTTCTAGCCTAGTTGGCAGAGTGAATATAATAGAAATGAAATTAATCTTCCCTGAGTGAGAATCGAAGTTATCAACCATCGCGTTTACAGGCAGAGGCTACGACTCTGCGCCTAATTTCTTTTGATTTTCACGACCGCAAAAGCTTTACTTGAGGATTAAACGTTGCAAATTGAGATGGATCAGCTACATTTTACTACGTACAAACTGGATTCACATAAATAGCCCTGGATTGGAACCCTCCAAGACAAGAACGGACGGTGATAGCTGATACAAAGAACATCAGGACGACAGCGAGATAAGACGCGTAGCTCTCCACCGATCACGCTGGCGGAGCACTGAGAACATCTTTTAATCTGGAGACATAGGAACTTAAACTTGACTTAACATCCTATGTCCCCAAGTTTACAACGTTTATTTAAGAAAGATAATATATTTTATTTGAGATATTTGTATTTAATAAGTGAAATATGATTTAGAAATTTGAATACAATTCACTATACCAAGCAATAAATAATATTTTTGTACAAGCGGGTACGGTAAAGCGTTAGTACCACATTATACTAATATAAAATATAAAATATTATTAACAATTCTCTTAATTCATGAGTAGCCACGGGAAAGAGCACAGGAAACCGTTCTCTACTTTATTTACGATTATTTCTTTAGTAAATCTACCTAAAGTAGGTACTTAAGAAAAAAAGAAATTAGAATATTCTTAATTCGTCCCTGTTTGAGACAACGAAGTCGACTGCTGCAACATAAATAAAGCTGAGACAAAACAAAAGGCCGATTGGATTAATACAAGTTCAATTCCCGACAAAATACTATCTTATATATGGGATATGTTGAAGATCGACCAATGGGTTAAATGCAGTAAAGTAAACATACTTTCAAATTTTTTATTGAAATTTAAGAATACTTGACTTACTGTTGACTCGACGGTAGTAGGTGCGATGTCCAATCATGGTTATGAATAAATTGTACTTTCCCGTTTTGGTTTCGCTCCTCAACACGCATTGTCTCTGAATTGAGCGTAAAATGAGGTGTTTTAATAAAAACGTCACATATGGCTCTTATTGAAAAAACAATTATTTAATGTTATGGATATGAGCTAATTTCCACCTTATATTAGGTATACAGAGCTTGTGACTTGGCTTTTATATTCTAGTATCATTGAATTAACAAATAGGAGCTTGTAAAAAAGATAATCCATTTACAAAATAAATAACTTTTGACTTTACAATATTAGAAATCGACATGAGGAAATATCGAACCCTATAGTGTCAAAATCTATAGATTTCCAACTCAGCCACGATAGCGTTATTTCAGCATATTCATAGTGAGATGCAAGGAACATGATGCATTTCAGAACTGCATGTCTAATTCATTTGAATTGTGATAGCTTTACAAATATGCTAATTCATACATTGATTATATATTCACTTTTAGTTTAGACTTACCTAGTGTAGAGTCATTTGAGAATATATCTCATACATATACATATGACGTAGCTGGCAAATTAATTTTAAACGATAATGTATATATATACATATATGTAACTGTTTAAAAATAATATAGAATCCACATATGCCCAAAACATATAGTGTACGTGTATTTCGATGTTTTTATTTAAAGTAAACTCGAAGGAGAAATTCATTTAGTTAGATATCTCCCGCTTATGATCGAAACATAAAATTGAATAACATTGAACCGAAGCTATTGAGCGAACAATGGATTTTTTTAATTTTATTATATATTTTTGATTTTATTATATATTTTATTTATATATTTTAGCGGTCTTGACAGCGCCATCAGATAGGGAGGGAAAGGGAAGTGCTGAGAAGCAAGCACTATCACGTCTGCTTTTGAGGAGTGGTAAGGGCGTACCCTGCGGAATTCAAACTTCAGATTATGGCCGTCAAGCGGGCTTCTTTGCTTAAATATTTAAAGACATTATATAGAGTGTAAAATATGTATTAAGATTCAAAAATGATTTTATTCATTTAACGAGCTAGATGTAACAAATCGTAAAATCTCTCGTTCACCTCAGATTTTTGAGAAATCCTCTCCTATACAAAATGCCCCATAAACTATATAACAATTTTCAAATTTCCATGCTGAGTTACTTAGGCTGTGTGTTTCATTCAATTACAAACAGAAGAGTTTACATAAATTTATAAATATGTATATATAGGAACAATTTGATGTTGAAAATTTTATCTAATCACTTATAATATATCGATCTGTACTATATTGGACATATAATTCAAATATGCCTGAGTTGCTATTAATGGCGACATTAAGCTAGTATAGTTGGACTAAGTGATATAGTGTTGTGCTAATCTGATCAGCACTTAATATATTGATCATAGGATTTCATAGATTAACTATAGTTAATTCCAAAATAGTTATACGTTGTACGTAATAAATGTGAATGCATATTGCATTCGAGATAAATATAAAAAAAGAGATTTAAAGAGAGATCAACTTAAAAGAGACTTAAATACAAAAAAGAGCTTGTGACTGTGAACTCGACTGCTTGTGGGTTCGATTCCCATTCGGGGAGAATGTATAATTTTCATTTTCTTCACTCTGGTTAAAGGCAAAGTACCGAAAGCAGAGACTCTAAACACTATGTTCCTATAGTTCCCTCTCACTAAAATGTGAAGATGTTATTATATAATTTAGATATTTAAAAACATAAAATATTTTTTAATTACGTAACGCAACAAATATCTCCATACTAGTGATGTAACGAATATCATTTCTTTAACGTTGCACAATGCGAATATTCGTTACATCATACTACATACAAATATACAGTTGTCGATATGTTTTTTGTGTGATATATAAAAAAGAAATAAAAAAGCCTTTGTGACTTAAAAATAGTTTTGAATACAAAGTAAGTATAATAAACCTCGTACTTTATAGTGGGTACGTACCTATTTACCTTACTATATATTATTATACATTTTATATTATTATTTATATTATTGACTTTAGATAAATATTTCATTATTTATTTGTTAAATTGATTTTACACTTTAAGTTCATAAGTTTTAAGTTCATGTATTATATTGAAATTGCTTATTCTGTATTTTCTGAAATAAAAGTATTTTTTTTAAATATAATTTTTAATGTGTTAATCTACGCTAAAGACAAAAAGCCAGGGCTGTAGCTAGAGTCAAATTTGAAGTAGGGCAGTATTGGTTACAGGTAGGGCGGAAGTAAAAAAATACTATAATTGATCTGCCCTCGAAGCACGGGTCCCTAAATCGATCACCTAAAGTGATATAGGTACATTCAATAGCTTTTCGTAAATAAATAATGTATTGTAATCTTAGTTTTGGTATTTTTAATTTAGGGCAATGTCCCACAATGACACCCCCCCCCCCCTATCTACAGCCCTGCAGAAAGCTAACAAAGAAGAATAAGAATATCGAAGCAGCGTGATGAAAAACACATACATAGCTTAGGGGTCAGAGCGCTTGTACAGTTTGCAAGCGGCGTGGGTTTAAATCTCGCTTTTTAATTTTTTATGTTTTGTTTATTATTTTTTAAGAGTGTTTTTGAATCTTCATGCTACCAGAAGAAAATTTAATGTAGTGAAGGTATTATGTAGACACTCCGTACTCCGTTCTCTACCCAAGACAGTGTGAAAAGATACATGATCCCCGAGTAGAAATCGAAACCACTACTACCAAACTCAGAGTCATCTTTTTGAATACTGCGCCATAATGAATAATTGTATCTATAGTAATATGTAATAGTAAATCAAAATATTAAGTTCGTTTTATTATTCCACTATCGTTTAAGCTTCACTCAAGTAATTTATAGATCTATGCACATCCTCATTTTCCGGTCAGTAATAACAAGTGATCCCGGACTTGTTTGGCAAAGCCAAAGCTACATACAATAAGAGGTTTAATAACGGATCCCACGTGGACAGCCCCGCCGGGATTCATTCTGGGATAAGCTTTTAAGGATGACTAACAACACTAGGTAGGTGCAAGGATGGTAATAAAATTAAATCGGGGTAGATATTTTTAATTAACTCTGTATCCTATATATCAGGATAGTTAGAAGGGTCATATTGTCAAGAAATTTGGCTACCAACTTTCATCCCAATTTTCAGACTGCCAGTGATCAAACTCAAAAGCGTGATTTGCATAGAAAATATTGATAATTAAAAGTATTTTTTATACAATTTGGACGTATTTTAATAAGGGGGGTAGAAAACTTTTAACCACTGTTGAAGACTGATTGGGAAAATAAAGTACCTTTTTTTTTCAAATGTATCAAGTAGGTTCACTCGTCAGTCGTTGACTTGTACAACTAGAAACAACTAGAATACATGGTTATGCGGAATAAACATTGCTTAAAAAAATGCAAACTGTGTTTTCAGTTTCCCGCTAACTATAGTGGTGATATACAACGTAGTCAAAATCTTGGCGTTTATAGTCTAGCAATATCTTACAATAATTGGAAACGGAGTGCATTAGTTATCTCAGAAGCAAGGTAGTTGCTTTATAAATATGTTTTCTTTACTTTAGTTCGTCCCTGTGGTAACATAGAGATAATTATGACTATTTTTTTTAGCTTCACGCTTTATCCCGCACACGGCATAATAGGAAGAGGGAACTGCAGGCACCGTGGGAACTTAGTGTTAAGAAACTCCGTTGCTTAGTCTCTGCTTACTCCGTCCCCGCTTTCCGCCGTTTTCGAGGCATTGCGTGTTGAGTGGCGGAACTTAACGCCGCGCTTTGCCTTAGTTGCCAGAGCGAAGAAAATGGAAATAGAAAAATCCATCTTCCCCGACTGGGGATCGAACCCAGAAACCGTCGCGTTAGCCGCGTTACAGGCAGACGTTGCGCCTCTGCGCCACGACGGTCCTCAATCATGACAATCTATTTTATAGAAACCGTCTGATTCTGTCTCATTGTACGACAGATACACTTAAGTTTTACATCACGTTTAGTACGAACACAATGCTTGCCAAAATCTGAAACGACGTTAAGGGATTTGTTTTGTAGAAGATATTGCTGCAGTATTCATGTATTTACGACATGTTTTAATTTATTATTATAGATAAGACTATATTTTTCCAGTACGGCTACTACAATTGTACCTAGTCTAGGTACAATTGTACTAGATATTACATGGCAATATTGTATGGTATATGTAGATATATGTCGGTAAAAGAGGAAAAAAATTGTCAAGAGCAAGTCGGGCTCGCCCATGAAATGTTCCGTAGCAGCAAGTAGCATAATAAAAAAGTTATTGTAGATCGTTACTAACCGATGTTTTAGTAATATACTTTTTTATTATAGTACCCAGCATCTAAATAATGGAGTAGATCTAATTATATGCAAGCCCATATTAGCTTGTGATGGATTAACAAGTTAACATATATTTCAATTTAACAAGAAATATTAACTAAAATAAAACCAATATGAGGGTAGCCTCGCGTAGTTGGACTACTTATATGACGTTATTTGTATAATAGTCTAAAAATGAAAGTTTGGCACACCTTTTACCACTTTGGAAGTGTCTCTTGCACAAGCTATTCAATTTAAAAAAAAATGATAATAGAAACCTAAAAACGATGTTTGAATACCCCATACGTACAGTTTTGATGGATAAATAAGTTGATGATTTTGGAGCCTGAAGCTCCAAAATCATCAAATTATTTTTCTAAGTAACAGGAATACATTTCTAAGTATGAGGAAGCCCCAAAGTTTGTTATTTTTTTTCTATTTTTGTATAAAACACATAATGCGGTTCAGGATATATCTTATTTACTAAGTTTCAACAGTATAATTTATTATATATCATATAGTTTAGGGAAAAAATGGCTATGACACAGACATACAGACATGACGAATCAGTAAGAGTTCCGAGTATTAAAATTAAATGAAGTTCTGTCAAAGAATATTACTACTCTCATAAATTGAGCAGAATATAGGAAACGTACTGTCTTAACACCAAGTTTCATCTGCCTCCCCAACTGTGCGAGTTAAAGCACAAGGTTGTTTTATTATTGTGTAAAATAATAAAAGCAATACACCTATATATTTATTTTCACGGTTTATCCCGCTCATAGCAGCAAGAGTCAGCAATCAGCGATAGTCAGAAGGAGCCACTGGAACCGCAGGACGCCACTCGACCGGAAAATAGTAGCGGAACTCAACGACGGACTTGTCTAGTCTCCAGAGCAAAGAAAATAGAAATTAAATTATAACGCCGGTAGATAAAAAATAAACACTGCATATGATATTAAACTTGTTTAATCACTGTTTCACAACTTAATATGATGATTTATGCAACGAAAGTAACCCGAATCACTACACTGCCGCCCATTTTATATTACTCTCCTCTCCTCTCTTCTCCACAACGCACCTCCCGTCCTCGCCCCTCCTCGACAACAACTCCCCTCTCTAGTCAACACACCATCTGTTTTTTCGTTACAAAATTGTCCATCCTCTTCGAGTGGGAGTAGAACCCACAAACTCTGCGGCACGACGGTCCTCATACCTTTATATTATAACAATTTTAAACATACGTACACTTTTTTAAAAATAAATTGCTTAATTTTACAGAAATTTTGTATTTGACTATATTTCATACAATGCACCTTCATTTGCGAGTAAAAATTTCTCGTTTTATTCTTTTCATGAATAAATTTATATTAAATTTTGAAAGCGAGACGTAGTACCAATGAGTTAAGGCTTAATGGACGGATTTTTACATACATAACATAAATGAAACCAATGTAAAAAATATATAGTAAATTATAAAATAGGTACACCGTCATATTCCACAAAGGTAATTGTTTATTTTATTAGAGATTTTTAGGAAGAAAAGTCTTTCTAAATCAACCCAGGTAGAGTTAGAATAACTATATACGGCTGTATAATGTATATTCTATATTTAATTTGAACTTAATCTGTCATAGATCATCTAATATCATGAAGTAAAAAATAAGAGTATACACTGATTAATGTCTACGTCTATATATGTATAAATAAACGTTATATCTTAAATATTTAATAATTTTCAGGCATTTGTCCAGGCAGTTTGTCATTTTCAGAATTATTTATGAAAATCTAGTCAGCTGTGGCTAATAGTTGACCTCAATTCGCCCAGTGTTAGTGCGCCAATTAATATTGCTTTAGATATAATGCTTCATATAACCTATATATTACATTGTGTATCATAAGTTAAGATGCACTCTATCTCGATAACCACAGTTATTCTGTTGAAAATTAATAATATTAACAATTAACTGGCAAAAAATCCTATTAAAATTTATAGCACTTTTTTAAGTCGTAAAAAGATAATAAAACTAAGGTCGATAAACTTTCGAGCTTCTTTCATTACAGTCCAGATGGTAAGTTTCTCACTGTATATATGATAGTTGCGTGTTCAATTCCCAATTTCAAAAATAATATATTAAAAAATTATTTGTGTATGCGTATGTATCCCACTAAGGCTTTTTAGAAATTCCAAGCTTTATGTTTAATGTGATTAGAAACAAGTGTGGTTTGAGCCCAGGCTTCTTTTTATAGACATTTTGAAAGTCTTGAAAGTCGCACAGGCAAACCGGTACGTCAAGGGGTTTTGAAATAAAAATATTATAATATTATCATTATTTTTTACACTTTATATATAGCCCATAGCATTCGTCGACTAATGAACAATGTATTTTTAAAGTACAGATTAAAAAATTCAATACAGATTGACTCTCTAAATTATTTGTACTAAATTAAAAAAAAAAAATTAAATTCCATATATTTCAATCAAATTTAACTTAAATATCCCGATAGCTGCAGGAGTTCTAGTCTAGTAATTTAGTTGAGCTACAAATGCGGTTGACGTGTTAACGCTGTGGTCAGGCTTCGGCGAGTTGACAAACACGTTAGCTCTATAGTGAATTCACTGTTCTCGTCACTAGATACTAACTTCACGATTTATCCCGCATAAAACAGGAAAACAAGGGAAAATTTAGAACTAGTAGGTCTAAAACAAAGTCAGGTTGAAAATTATTCAAAAAATACTTAATGAAAACATAAATTTGTACTCACTCTTCTAGGGAAGTTTCCAAGCACTCTGACCACTAAACCATGCGTTCTTTGTCATGTTATATCGACACTCTTATGTTTTATGCCCCTTGTACGTTGTTAACATCTCTGTAGGGAGATTTATGCAAAAAAAATACCGTAAAAAAACAAAAATTTGAACGCAGCGGGATTCGAACCCTTCAAACTGTTTAAGCACTCTTACTACTGAGCCATACTGTGTATAATTTTTTATATGTTTTCTTGAAATATTTTTTCTATTCTCAGTGTGGATTAACACTTTATGAAAAAAAAAATATATATAGATTTTTACAAACTTCCGTTAACCAAAGAAGAAGAATTTGGAGAGAGAGAGAGAGAATGTTGTTATTATTAAATATTTTGATGATTTTATTTTATTACTAGCGTGGAAACTCAAAAAATCCTAAAAATATGTAAATTATATCGCTCTAACAATTGCAGTTAAATATATACAGATAATTTCTGGTACCATTTGACTCTTAAAATGTTATTTTTTTTTTCTAGCTTCACGCTTTATCCCGTATGTTGCAGTGTAGGCAGAGGGAACTGCAGGAACCATACGAACCTAGTGTTAAGACACTCCGTTGCTTAGTTCCTGCTTTCTCCGTCCCCACTTTCCACCTTTTTCGAGGCATTACGTGAACTCACGCCGCGCTTTCCCTAAGTAAATGTTATTTTCTTTGTACCAAATATATAATAAGTCTTTTAAATAGGTACACGACAAAACCTAAAGTAATTGGTGTAGATGTAGCGCAAAATTACTTGTCTAAAATAATTACTTAGGCGCTCTCTTGAAGATGTTTTATGTAATGTTCAGGTCGCACGCATACGTAGGGCTTGGAAAGATTAGACATGTTCCTACATCATGAATTTTTACTAGAAGAATATTCCAAACTTTGTTATTAAATATGTAATTTAGTGCAATTTTTGTTAGTACTTACTTACTCACTTACTTGCAAGGCTTTATATAAGATTAAATGCTTCTAAGTAATTATTTAGACTACTATTGATTTTGTAATAATTTAAATTTTCGATTTTCAAAAATAATTTACTACAAAAAAGTACAGAGAATGTCCTTTTTCAAATATAAACAAAAAGCACATGGTAAAAGTATACCTTATATATTGCTTAGCCATGTCTATAACATTATTATACAAACATGGAATTTAATTACAAGTAAGTGAAGTGATTTATGTATTTGAAAAACAGTATGCTCTTTTATTAATGTTTTTCATGAAACCCTTTGTGATTTTCTTCTAAGTACAATAGGAAACACAATTAACAATAAATGTTTAAATATTTTTAATTATTATTACCTTACTTAGTAATGGGGATTATACATATATATAGAATTTTATATATATGAATATATTCTTCAATTCTTTTGGGTAGATTTTAAATATACACTATCAAGACTTACCAAGTATGAATTTAGTTCCTAAATATACTATAATAGATATTATCGGCCTTATTCATAAAAAAGTCTTATAGAACGTTTTAAGCATATTTTAGTTAACACGCTCTTTAGGCTTATAGAACGTTCGATAAATGTTTGTATTCATAAACGCTCTATAAGCCTTCTATAACTAAAGTGTCACTAATTTGGTTTATACGTTCACAATGTTGCCACTATACTGAAGTCGGTCGACTTGTTGCCGAAAATACCAGTAAATCCACAGATGATAAGTGACAAACGCATTGACATAGTATGACCACAGATAATATTACGTACAAAAATATATTATTGGATCTAGCTTGACATATACCGGCTTGATTTACGTCGTTGTTATCACAAAAACACGAATGTTTATTTTATTTTAGTTTATAAACTTACTTAGTTTTTAAAAACTAAAGTCAAAAGAAATAAAACGACAAAGAATTGAAAATTGTTTAGACGTGGACAAGTATTACCTATGTTCTGTGCACCTTTCTTATGGAGAATTTATTATTAATAAACTTGTTAATAACTAAATATAGTTAATAAATATCGCAAAATGTCAATTGTTATATTGTTTTGTTTACGAAACTAAAATTGACACTCTTGATGACAAGCGACTCGACGACGTTGCATAATCAGCTGTTATATGAATCGGCCATCTTTGGACGTTAAAACACTCTTATAGTAGGGTTCTCGGCTCTATAACTTTATGATAGGTTTATAGAACTGATTGGCACTAAAATGCTGTTATGAATAACGTTTTTTGACAACTGTACTATATCGAGTCTTTAAGCGTGCTATAACTTTTTATGAATAAGGCCGTATATGTTTAAAAAATAATAATTGTATGAGGCTCTCATATAGTAGTGGTGTAACAATTAACTGTTACTTTTTTCTTATTTAAGCTATTTTGAAATCTGACGCTCTATTATTCAAAATTGGACAGAAAATGACTATTGAGTTGTTCTTAAGCAGGGTTCCTTCTGCTAACTCTTTTATATGTAGAATAGAGTGTGAGACTAAAAGAATTAATAAGAAAAACGTTACTTACTATTACTCTTACTGAGTATAAAATCCTCGGCAATTGTTTTTAGACAGTGTTTTAGATCTTGATACAGTGCTCTACGTTGGCATCGTAAATTTAAAAAAGTCTACGTGTAAACGCGACGGTTTTTGAGTTTGATTCCCACTAGAAGAAAATTTCTGTTTCCATTTTCTTCGCTCTGGCAATTAGGCAAAGTGTGGCATTGAGTTTTGCCACTCAACACACAATACCTCGACAAAGACAGAAAGCAGGGACAGGGAAGCAACGGAGTGTCTTAACACTATGGTTCCTGCAGTTCCCTCTGCCTACCCTGCCATGTGCGGGATAAAGCTAAATAAAAAAATTCATTGCGTCCAATTATCTACATATATTACTATTCTGTATATACAGTGTATACCTATCATATAACACAATGAATTCAAAACACTCGACAGCTTCAGATGTTATTCTATTTTGACTTCATCTTAGCTCTCATCTCATTCTTATCTAAAACACTCGATAGTGTCGGTGTTTCTTCAAACGATATGTTTACATTCAATTTTCTATCTTGAGAATTGAACTGTATAGCTATGTTATTGTTAAGTTAAATATAATATATACAATTATATATATACAATTTCTTTATATTAATTTTAAATGTATTTAGAATGTGAAGACCGTCGTGGCGTAGAGGTGCATGCAGAAGCATGTGTTCGCGACGGTTTATGGGTTCGATTTCCACTTGGGGAGCATGGATTAATAATTTTCCATTTTCTTAGTTATGGCAACTAGGCAAGCGCAGCGTTAAACTCCACCACTAAGCACATAATGCGCATATAGTGGAGACTGGCTGTGTTAACACAATGTTACCATAGTTTCTGTAGTTCTCTCTGCCTATTCTGCAATTTCTTTTTATTGCCGCTGCCAATAACATATAGTTGTAATAATAATTATTATGATTTCATCACAATGAATTCGTTATAATATATAAATATATGACGAGATATTTTATAACATATGATAAGACAACGCTGCCATAATAAACAAACACTCAAGCCACTATGTTGATACTACACATGTTATATTTATCATTCGACACTTCATATACAAATATTGGCATATTGTAAGAGAAGGGTTGAGAAGATATATACAAAGTTTTACATATGTTGATTTAGTTTTACATTCATTAGATACTTGGCGAAATAAATACATATTAGTTATAATTATTTCTTTTTTTAATTGGCGGACCGTCGGAGTACATACTAGTCTACTTGTGAACACGACAGTTCATGATTTAGATTCCCACAAGAGGAAAATGAAATATTTTAATTTTTTTTCTGGTAGGCAAAGTGCGGCGTTGAGCTCCGGCAATGCGTCGAAAGGCGGATAGGGAATGGGGTGTCTTAATACTAGGTTCCTACAGTTCCTACGCCCACCCTGTTACATGTGGAATACAGCGTGAAGCTAAAATAAAAGAAATTATTGTCTTGTCCATTTTTAGCTTTACGCTTTTTCCCGCACAAGGCAGGGTAGGCAGAGGGAACTGCAGGGATCTTGGAAACCTAGTGTTAAGACACTCCGTTGCTTAGTCCCTGCTTTCTCCGTCCCCGCTTTCCGCCGTTTTCGAGGCATTGCGTGTTGAGTGGTGGAACTCAACGGCGCGCTTTGCCTAGTTTGCCAGAGCGAAGAAAATGAAAATAGAAAAATCCATCTTCTCCGACTAGGGATCGAACCCAGTAACCGTCGCGTTACAGGCAGACGTTGCGCCTCTGCGCTACGACGCTCCGGTAATTTTTAACTGATGCCAAGTATGATGGTTCAATGCAATAGCTTTTTGTTCAATAATTATTAATTACTGGATAAAGAACAAGCAAAAGTACGATATATAGGGAATTAGTCAATGTTTGAAACAATTTATCTTTATTAAATACTAACATGTACATGAATCGTTTTACGGTTCATCGTGTATATATATATATACATACATTGACATCAAGTAGGCAGTGACAACCTAGTGCTAAGACACTCTGTTTCCTGCTTCATAGGCGGAACGCTTATTTTTTGTATATGGGTAAAGATATAACGACGAGTGAGGTAATATCTCGATCTCGATAATAGCTCGTTAAAGACTGGGTTATTGACGGCGTAAAATATATTCTAGCTGAACTAAAAATTTTCCACAATAAAGTTAAAAAAACAACCTACAAATTAATGTGAATCATTTATCACATTCAAATTCAACTTTGTGACACCTAATGAGACACTATATAAGATAAGGACAAATTTTTCAACCTTAGCTCGCGCTGACTGATCGAAATGCCGGAGGGCAACGTTTTGATCATTTGTCTTTTAGCTCTGACCCAAATTCGTTAATATGGCAAATTATTATAGACTGTATTTATTATACAAAGGGCGTGTAACGATTACCTTCTGAATGTAAGAGCGACGATTGTAGGTTCAATTACTTTAATGGGAGAATGTGAAATATCCTTTTGTACTTACTCTAGTATAAACACAAAGCGTTATTTAGAGTTCCGTCACTCTACGAGCAATACATCGAAATGTGGAAAATTGATAACCCAGTGTCTTAACACTAGTATTTCTCAGCTTCTATTACAGGGAATGCAGTGTAAACAAATAATATTATGCGATTATTAATAATCACACATAAAACTTATGTATATAAAGAATAAGCTGTAGGTCACATTTGCGTTGACAATGCGACGTAAATTTCTGTTTTTTCCCTTTGCCGTTGGTATTCCCGAAGGACGCTATATGCTAAAATTCAGGTTTCTAGGAATAATAAGGTGATGTTTCTATTATGTCTTATTGTGCATATCTTTTATACATCTGAAGCTTTTTAATTGAATTGTATGAAAATATTGTTCTCAACTTCGTTTTTGATTTTTAAATTTTAATATTTTTATGTAATATATCTTAAAGAATATATCCAATATATACTCAATATACAAAAAAGTTTTATTTTTATGTCTTCACGCTTTATTCCGCATATAGTACGATAGGCAGAGGGAACTATAGGAAGCTAGTGTTAAGACACTCCGTTGCTTGGACGTTGCTTTCTGCGTTCCTGCTTTTACAAAAAAGATACAATGTGAAAAACAAGTAGCTCTCAAGTTTCTAACAATAGATTGGTAAATGGACGTCCAGAGTACCCTTAGAAATCCTTAATGCATTATCGATCGCTAACTCCAATTGTTTGCTTACAAGATTCTATTAAGAACATAATAGTTCAAGAGAAAATAATATATTTTATAAAAAAATAACTTAACGCTATTTCGGACTTAAATATAATTAAATATAATTATAATTAAATATAATGTTAAAACCCTAAGTTAGTAACTTTCCTACCAATTTTTAAGGCATTACGTGTTGAGTGTCGGAACTCAACGATCGCTTTGTCTTGTTCAGGATCTAGTCCAGGACTAAGAAAATAAATTCATTCACTTAAAATGAGAATCAAACCTATAACCGTCGCGTTTACACACAAAAGCCGAGCCGCTATGCCACAATGAACTCTATCAAATAAATATTTTATAAAAACTAAGCTACATTAGCTTAACTAGTAAGTGATTTCACTATGATTCCCTATTAACACAATATAAAGAAATATTTTCCCAATTATTTTTTTATTAAAATTAAAAAGAAAAGAGGCGTTATAGAACTGTAACGACAGAAAGCGAAGAACAGTGTCTTGACATAAGAATTTCGACTTAGGTACAGAATTTTAGTCTAGTCTTGTCTAGTAGTTGACTCCAGTCTAGTCTATTTTTTTTTAGCTTCTCGCTTTATCTCGGAGGAACCATAGGAAGCTAGTGTTAAGACACTCCGTTGCTTTGTCCCTGTTTACTCCGTCCCCGCTTTCCACCTTTTTCCAGACCGCGCTTTGCCTAGTTGTCAGAGAGAAAAAAACAGAAAAAGAAAAATCCATCTTCCCCAAGTGGGAATCGAATCGTTACAGGCAGACGTTGCGCCTCTGCGCCACGACGGTGCTCTAGTTTAGTCTTTGTATACATTTACTTTACAGACTTTAATTTAAATCTGGAATTAGGCAATTTAATCATTTTAATATTATTTATTTTATCAATTTTATGTCACACTGTATTTACAGAGGTAACTAGTGCAAAAAAAAGATAAAAAAATATATATTTAAGTATAAAGTAACCTAACATTAGCTAGTTCATGTTTTTGTTAAATTTTGTACTATATTTTTTTATAAGTACATAATAATCATTTATTAAGCGACCGTAATAAAACGAGTCGAATAACGTGTGCTAGTACTCGTAGAGTATGCATTAGAAAAGAGTCACGATCTTCATGATTTATCTACAACGCTCGCGAGCTCGTCCCAACTACGTTTTCTAGTACACTTGGTAACAAAGTTTCATACCATGAAGTAAAATGCTTAAAATTGTTTGAATATTTTATTCATATTTCTTAAAAAACTTATTAATTGCGAATATAGGTTCAATTCCCACTCAGGTAAATAAACTATTTTAATTTCTTCGCGCTGGCTTAGACAAAACGTTGAGTTCTGCCACTCAACAATTAAAAAAGCAATGTCATTCAAATCAGTCGAATTGTGTTGGTTGGTGACGGAGTGTCTTCGCACCAGGTTTCGTCTGCATGCCTTGCTCGTATACGGTAACGTGAAGACGTATTAAAAACGATTATGTGGATAAGGAGAGGCGAAGTACTCATAAATATTAAGGTTAATGTCTGAAACACTACTACTAGGTTGTGACACTAAAATTCAACAATTTTAAGATATGCCTTTTTCTTTGCAATCTTCTGATCTGTCTTAAATTTTCTATTGTCCAAAGGCTGACACTGATTGGTCAGTTTTTCTTGCAGGATATACGTAAAACAATTTAATTTAATCTAAATCTTTAATCTAAAAAATCATATGTAGCAAAAAATAATTGTAAACGTAATGATATTAATAATTCCCTTCCGTAGTGTTGTTAATAATATTTTTGAATAGTGCACCAATTTAATTTTAAAGGTATTTATTAAGAAAACCTCATTTGATCGATTATAATAAGCAAATGTAACGAAATGTCAAATTTTTGGTTATATTAAATCTGATTTTGATTTGAGGGCTCGATTCCCACTCGGGGAAGATGGATTTTTCACTCTGGAAATTAGGTAACGCGCGGCGTTGAGTTCCGCCACGCAATGCCTCGAAAAAGGCGGAAAGTGGGGACGGAGAAAGCAGGAACTAAACAACGGAGTGTCTTAACACTAGGTTCATATGGTTCCTGCAGTTCCCTCTGCCTACACTGCAATATGCGGGATAAAGCGTGAAGCTAAAAAAAAATAAGTCTGATATTTCTATAAGATCTTATAAATTATTACATTTAGGATATTTCACCTCGATAGGTAAAACGTACGAAAAGTATATCAATTTTCAAACACGTCAGATAATGTGATGAGTATTACTTTATATAATAAATAAAGTGCACTGGTTTTGTCTTTTATAAAGCAAATTCACGCAAATGTACTGACTTCCACACAAAAAATATTTAAAAAACACTTTAAATGTAATAAAAAAATATTTGTTGCATTTCTTTCTTAACAATTTAAAGCAACTTGTGTGTTTGTCTGTACGACGATTTCACAGATCACCGATCACATTCTTTAGCAACGATTATATTTCTATGTCTAAACCCGATGGCTTTTTACGTTTTTGCGACAACTAAGCCTTTTGAACTTGAATGTGGGATTTAAACTATTGTAATAATAGTAAAATTATGGATAAAGAACCTCTCAATTACAAATATTCTAAAAGGAATGTTTACTTAAACTTTCACATTTTATGGGGTCTCTTATCTCAAAATGTATAAGACGGAAACTAAGATAACCCTTACAGGGTCATTTTGTAGATTAACTGTCACACAAACAAATATTTTAAAATATTTAAACAATTAAAATTTAATTATTGTATTTTTCTTTAAATACTTTTCTATCTTGTGTTAAACTAGGACATTACACGTACTACATTCTATGTCTTCTTCTTCAGCTTGTCCTTGGTAGTCATAGTCTAGTATAGTCTTGGCATTTGTTAGCTATCCAACTGATGCTACTCAAATTTAAATAATACTATTTATGTATTTTTAAATATATATATATATATATATATATATATATATATATATATATATATATATATATATATATATATATATATATATATGCGTACGCAAAATATATATATATATATATATATATATATATATATATATATATATATATATATATATATATATATATATATATATATATATATATATATATATATATATATATATATATATTATATATATATATATATATATATATATATATATATATATATATATATATATATATATATATATATATATATATATATATATATATATATATATATATATATATATCCAAACAATTCTTAATCAAACTGGTTAATTGGACATGAGCTTCACTTATACAATATTATAGACTAGCGGAAGCCTGCGGCTCCGCCCGCGTGGGTGTCGGTTACCGCTTCAAAAAGCCTACCCAAGAAAAACACGATCAGCAAAATGATTCCTAGGTCAATTTAAAGACATCGACACAAATATCAACGATAACAGTCGTCATCCGCAGGCTGCACAGATTCTTTCTGTAGATTGGTGGTGGTGGTTCAGTAGAAATCGTAATTTTTTTTCACCATAATTTCAAAACAAAGTGTCCAATTTTTATCATTCAAAGACCAAATATCATGTAAATTAACTGTAATTAGTGATAAAATAACTTATTTTAATAAGAAATATTAGCGTAAGTAAAATATACGCGTTTAAAGAGAGTTAAAAAAATCAAGATTTTTAAATAAAAAAATGGTTGTTGTGCCTCTCTCGGCAAAGATAGGTATAGTGTGTCGCGGATTTTTTTATAGATATTTATAAGATCTACAGTTAATTAAAACATTTTATAGTTCTATCTTTTATAGTTTAGGTAGCGTACGCAAAATAAATATCTTTTCTGGTTGATTTTTACAGCTTCTTCCCGAAAAACCCAAATATGTTACGGAACCCTATTTTTTCCAAAATAAAATATAGCTCATATTACTCGTGGATAATGTAGCTTAAAAATTGTGAAAAAAATTTTAAAATCGGTCTAGTAGTTTTTGAGCTTATTCATTACCACCAAAAGAAATTTTACCTCCTTATAATATTAGAATAGATATATATTTAAATTGTTATGTTGACTACATATATATTTATATGTATAATTAAATGCTATTCATATACATACATATATTTATAAATCAAAGCTAAATCCGTTTTAGCCTTAATTCATTGAAATCCATTGTTCTGTATATGAGGTTTTTAATGTTCAAATTAATAGTAATTTCGAACGCCATTACGGTATATTACGCTTTATTACTACTGCTAACCCGAATTTGGAAACCGCGTTCTAGTAATCGATTTGATTATATTATTATTGTTTAGAAAATATCATTTATTTAAAAGTAATGAAATTATTTTACTCAGTGTTATTCTTCTTTGTAAATATTTAAAAATACATAAATAGTATTATTTAAATTTGAGTAGCCTCAGTTGGATGGCTAACAAATGCCAAGACTGTACTAGACTAAGACTACCAAGGACAAGCTGAAGAAGAAGACATAGAATGTAGTACGTGTAATGTCCTAGTTTAACACAAGATAGAAAAGTATTTAAAGAAAAATACGATAGTTAAATTTTAATTGTTTAAATATTTTAAAATATTTGTTTGTGTGACAGTTAATCTACGAAGTGACCCTGTAAGGGGTATCTTAGTTTCCGTCTTATACATTTTGAGATAAGGGACCCCAAAAAATATGAAAGTTGAAGTAAACATTGCTTTTCGAATATTTATAATTGAGAGGTTCTTTATCCATAATTTTACTATTATTACAATAGTTTAAATCCCACATTCAAGTTCAAAAGGCTTAGTTGTCGCAAAAACGTAAAAAGCCATCGGGTTTAGACATAGAAATATAATCGTTGCTAAAGAATGTGATCGGTGATCTGTGAAATCGTCGTACAGACAAACACACAAGTTGCATTAAATTATTAAGAAAGAAATGCAACAAATATTTTTTTATTACATTTAAAGTGTTTTTTAAATATTTTTTGTGTGGAAGTCAGTACATTTGCGTGAATTTGCTTTATAAAAGACAAAACCAGTGCACTTTATTTATTATATAAAGTAATACTCATCACATTATCTGACGTGTTTGAAAATTGATATACTTTTCGTACGTTTTACCTATCGAGGTGAAATATCCTAAATGTAATAATTTATAAGATCTTATAGAAATATCAGACTTATTTTTTTTTAGCTTCACGCTTTATCCCGCATATTGCAGTGTAGGCAGAGGGAACTGCAGGAACCATATGAACCTAGTGTTAAGACACTCCGTTGTTTAGTTCCTGCTTTCTCCGTCCCCACTTTCCGCCTTTTTCGAGGCATTGCGTGGCGGAACTCAACGCCGCGCGTTACCTAGTTTCCAGAGTGAAAAATCCATCTTCCCCGAGAGGGAATCGAGCCCTCAAATCAAAATCAGATTTAATATAACCAAAAATTTGACATTTCGTTACATTTGCTTATTATAATCGATTAAATGAGGTTTTCTTAATAAATACCTTTAAAATTAAATTGGTGCACTATTCAAAAATATTATTAACAACACTACGGAAGGGAATTATTAATATCATTACGTTTACAATTATTTTTTGCTACATATGATTTTTTAGATTAAAGATTTAGATTAAATTAAATTGTTTTACGTATATCCTGCAAGAAAAACTGACCAATCAGTGTCAGCCTTTGGACAATAGAAAATTTATTCAGAAGAATCATTCAAGAATCATTTTGCTGATCGTGTTTTTCTTGGGTAGGCTTTTTGAAGCGGTAACCGACACCCACGCGGGCGGAGCCGCAGGCTTCCGCTAGTCTATAATATTGTATAAGTGAAGCTCATGTCCAATTAACCAGTTTGATTAAGAATTGTTTGGATATATATATATATATATATATATATATATATATATATATATATATATATATATATATATATATATATATATATATATATATATATATATATATATATATATATATATATATATATATATATATATATATATATATATATATATATATATATATATATATATATATATATATAAATATATATATATATAAATATATATATATATATATATATATATATATATATATATATATATATATATATATATATATATATATATATATATATATATATATATATATATATATATATATATATATATATATATATATATATATATATATATATATATATATATATATATATATATATATATATATATATATATATATATATATATATATATATATATATATATATATTGTAATACATCATCATAACACAATAATAACCAAAAAGCAATAATAGAAATAAATAATTTAAAGTCATATATGTATGTAGATATTGTTAACGTTAAACTATTTAAGTTTCTGTAATAAGTTTAAATTTAACTGACCGCAATTGGAGCGTATACAGGTCATTGGTTCTGGTTAATCTCATACTGATGTGTTAAACGAATCTTTTCGTAGGTAAGCAAATTGCAAATGAGGGTAATTACATTTTAATATCACACAACCCAGAGGCACAGTGTTTAATTTGAATCGCGAAAGTTGTGAGTTCAATTCTCAATTGGATGAATGTATATTTTTCAGACCCTTGCAAGAAAACAAATCGCAGTGTTGAATTTTGCCACTGAATACACAATAAAATACTAATTATTAATTACGATATAACCGTTTATTAATCTTATGAAAAGTAGTTGAACATGAGAAAGCAGAACAAGAAAAATCTCCAAGTACACATAGAAAATAACAGTTGAGAACATCTCTTGTGATAATCTCCGTGATTTATGCAAAAATCCTTAAATTGACACAAACAAAGTTACGAAAACTAAATAGTCTTATGTCAAAAATGATATAACACACATTGACCTTAAAGAATCTGATACAACTTTCATTATAAAAGTAGCAATGTGGAAAATTTCCGAACCGCCAAGTGCCAGTAAATAGGATAAAGGGGTGTTGAAAAGAAATAATTTTACTCAATAGAATTTTTTCATTGAAAGCCGCCAAAGGGAAAGGGTGGTTTTACTAAGAAAAGTCAAACGTTCACTATTCATTGAGTTACGGTTAGTCGCTTATAGAGTGTGATACACAATCACATAAATTGTTCTCCTTCCATCTATAAGGAAAGAGAATCCAATATATTTTTTTGGAGTAATACAACATTTTGTTTGATTGGCCATTGTACTACGCTAACTGAGACATAGTCTTTATACACATCGTCAGCGACCAATGTATACCAACCATCTGCCACTTTATCTTGGTAAAGAGTTGAGTTCTAGTAAGTAAGTAAGTTTTCTTCTATATAGTGTAGAAACAGAATTAGAATAACTAAATTTAATGCTTCAGACGTTAAAAGAATCAATACAAGGAAGTCAGCGGCATATTTTATTTTGTCCTTTTCTTTCAATTTCATCATTTTCAGATTTACAATTATTCGGTATTAACAGATACTTTTGAAATTGACAAAACATACACTATACAAATTATTTTGGATAATTCTCTATTATACACGTATTATATCAACTCACATTGTCTTTAATTGCGACAGAGCACAGTGAGTCTTGACGATAAAACAAACTAAAATTAAAATTATATTTTTATGATGTTTTATATGTTAGTCCACACTGAGAAGATAGGACCGTTTGGATATTAGAGCTGATGCCCGCTGTGTAAAAATGTTAATATCTTTCATTAATTAAAATGATTGCCAAATGACCTGAGTGACATATTTATAAATATTTTAATCAATAAAATAACCAATTTCCCCACAATATTCTCCCTAACAGTGTGTCACATACGATTTAGGTACCTTTTTGTGAAATTAGATTGCACCCTTTCTATACTGAACCCTTTGCTTTTATTCATCCTGGACCCTATTTACTTGTTGTGTTGTATCGGACAGCCATTGTAAGTGTAATTATGTTTGCTACTTGGATATATATATATTGGGTTTGACTTAATATGATATTTTAGAATATAGACTAAAGTTACTGAATTAAGTTTAGAGATAGCTAATTATAAGTACTTATAATATATAATATGAAAGTTATAAAGCTGTACAGATTATAAAGCACTGACCTCTGGAACTTTTTGTAAGTTGTGTCGGCAATATTTTTTTTCCGTTTAAATTGTTATCATGTCAAGAAAGGTTTTATAGGTGATTTGTAGGTAAAACCTAGCATTTCATTTTTTTTTGTTTTTTTAGCTTCACGCTTTATCCCGTACATGGCAGGGTAGGCAGAGGGAACTGCAGGAATCACACGAACCTAGTGTTAAGACATTCCGTTGCTTAGTCCCTGCTTTCTCCGTCTCCGCTTTCTGCCGTTTTCGAGGCATTACGTGTTGAGTGGCGGAACTCAACGCCGCGCGTTGCCTAGTTCCCAGAGCGAAGAAAATGAAAATAGAAAAATTCATCTTCCCCGAGTGGGGATCGAACCCACAAACCGTCGCGTTTACATTCAGACGCTATGCCTCTGCGCCACGACTGTCCTCGGACGGACTAGCATTTCATAAAATATTAAAATTATTTTATTTAAATAGTTGCAGAGAAGTTACAGGTTTTGCTTATGATATATTTATGTTATATTTCTAATTTCTCATTTATTGCTCTTGCAACACTTACGCACTTAAAACAATACACTTTATAGTAAATTTATTATTTTTAAAATATGCTATTTTTTGACACAAAAATTGTTATTAAGAAACTGTATGCGTATAGAGAAAAATGTATGTAAAACGTGTGTGTCTATCATGGTGCAGTCTGAAGCTAATTCTAAAATTAAGTATTTGAGTATAATTTTTGAAATGAGCTTTCTTTTTTAAAGCGCTAATCCAGAATAAGGATGACAAAGAAAAATCGCTTGGACTGATTCCACGAGGGGTGACTTCAAAGCGTAAACGTATCGGACGTTCAAATTTTTATATATTTTCTTGAAGTATGATTAATATTTTCATATGTTTTATTACTGCGACGACAGCATTCGTGTCGTGCAACATTTCTGTAGATATGCTGCACGACATGATATACTCTCGGTGTATGGCCCATCAACAAGAGTGATGGTCCATGATTTGTCACTACTCGTATACTAATTCCTGGGACTCGTCGATGATCAGGATATGCGAGTTTTCCACATACCTATAATCTCCTGGTAAGGTACAACCACTTTGATGTGCTTTGCTAATTTCTTTTGCAGGTGTTATAGTTTTTAGTTGTCTAAAACAGTTTTTACTGTCTCTTCTTTACTTTGCAGTGTTTGCTTAATCAAGTGTCATATATTAGATATTTATAATACAATTTTTATAGTGCTGGAGAGTAAACATTAAGTAAGATTAGTCATTTTCAGGCCAATATTTTAATGAATAATACTAAAAAAATACCCCTGGGACAGTCCAAGAAGGAGGGGGGGGGGAAGATCTGTCCACCGGTGAAAATAAATAACGAAAGCGGCGCGAATACGGACTTGAAATGCACCACGTGCGAGAAAAAGTACAAGAGAAGAGCCTGGTATATAAAACATCTTAAAACCCATGATAATGTTGAAGCACGAAAGTCGTCGGTAAGCTCTTCGACTATCACTGCGGATAGAGTTGACCCTCATATGTCCCATGGTGAGCCATTAAGTAAAAAATATCAGGAGTCCATAGTCACCCGGACACGTCTTAGCATTCCTAATATTAAACAATCGGCATGGAAAGTACACGACGATCAATTACCGGTCCTGTTAGAGCATCGGGGCTCGAAACAGGAGTTAGACATGCAAGTAGAAAATTATTACGAAAAAACTATTTACGACTATTTTAATGATCTATATCCACCTCTAAGTTATTACGCTCATAAAAACAAAGAAAACGCGTTTAAGTCGAAAATAAGGAGGAAAAAAAGAGAACTAAAAAAGAATATTCGTGCGGCCAAAGCTTTAGGCGATAATCATCTTAGTCATCAATTGTCTAGGGCGCTACGGTTAACCCTGAAATTAATTCAGGGAGTATCGTTACAGATAGCGGAAAATCATAATAATTTTGATCGCTCTAAACACAAGGTTGCTGTCGAAAAATATCGTTTTGAGTACTCAAAAAATATTTTTAAGGAAGATAGGGGTAGGCTTCTCTTGACCAATGAGGCAACTTATGAACATTATAGAAGCACATACGAAGTGCCTAATATAAAAAGGCTATATAAGGAGCCAAATAAACAACGACCTGAGATTCCTCACATTGACTTTCAAGGTGACTCACCAACTTTAGAGGAAATAAACAAACAGATTAAAATGAAACCATCTAAGTCAGCTCTAGGTCCTGATGGTATCCATTATATAGTGTACAAAAAATGTTCATAAATGGTCAGGAAAGCAAATGCCTACGTCTTTTGGAGAAGAAGTTTTTGTCCTCATTCCTAAAAAAGACCGGGTAACAGATCCAAAAGACACTAGATTGCTCTTTCCAATACTTTATCTAAAATCGTTTTCTCAATACTTTAGAAGAAAATGACCCATTTCTTGATTAGCAATAGGTACTTCAGGCCGAACTACCAGAAAGGGTTTCTACCCGGAATTTCTAGATGACTGGAGCATAATACTTTGTTAATTGAAAGCTTAAAAGACGCCAGAAAGAGTAAGAGGCAAATTATGATGTGTTGGATAGATTTATGATATATAATATTTAATATCGTAATAAATATTTCAATAGATAATCTAATTAAACAAGAGAAAATATGGGGTTATCGGTTTAACTTCAACAATAAATACACAGAATGCATTCTTGCTTTCGCGGACGATCTCGCGATACCCACTAGGAACCCAAAGCAATGCCAGCTGATATTGTTTGAAGTAGACGAGTTTTATACGTGGACAAAAGGAATGAGGACAAAACCTAGTAAGTGTCACTGTCTATGTCTGAGAAGACGAGATACAAAATATACCTCATACGAAAGCATTGCTGTAGTTTCCAAGCGGCACCTTTTAAATTTCTTGGTAAAGAAATAGATTACTAAGGCCGAACTCCATCTTTAGATGAACTAGTCGACAGCTTTTTGACGGATCTTGAAAATGTAGACCATCAACCTATAAGTAATGTCACAAAAGCTTGGTTTTGTGACAATTTTCTAACATCACGTCTGAATTGGCCTTTCCTCGTGTATGATTTTAATAAAATCCTCTTGGCAAAATTAGATGCAAGCGTCATAAAAATGCTAAAGTTTTGGCTTATACTAGCGCATTCGGCAGACACCTAAACCTTATTTAGAGACAAAAATAATTTTGGGTTGAGATTAAAGAAACTATCGGAGCTCTATAAACATCTAAGAGTCGCGAAAACACATATTCTGGGAAAATCACGGGATGAGATTGTTACCTCACTTCCAAGAGATAGAAGTGTCTCAGAGCTCAAGTCAAGACTTAAATTCCATAATCAATTTATGATAGGAGCACAATTTAGTAAAGTAGGATTAGGATCAATGAGGAAAGTCCAAGACACAGTCATAATAAAATCTTTTATTCGGAAAGACGAGAACGATAAGTATGAAGTGCACGCATAGGAGAATTCTATATACCTTTAGCTTTAAAATGGCGTACCCTAATTCACGACTGGTCTCCAGCTCTCTTAAAATTCTACCTACATGCGTTCCAAATGACTCATCCACATCAAAGTAATTTAGTAAGATGGGGTAAAGCTACCGATAAATCTTGCTAGATCTGTAAAGAGGCAGTGGGGACACCTAAACATATGCTAGTGGAGTGTAGGGTACTCTTGGATAGTGATCGATACTCGCAGCGCCATGACAATCTACTAAAAATCATACGTGAAGCCGTTAGTCTTTCAGTAGCAAGAGCACAGAGAAACATAACAACTAACAAACGCTCAATAGAGTTTGTTAAAGAAGGTTCTCATAAAAAATTTACACAAAAGCCTTTCTCTATATTAGATCCAGCTCCTAATTGGACACTTGTGATGACACGTATGAGAAACAGTATAGAATCCCTGAGGATATTTGTGTTTCGTCATCCAGACCGGATATTTTTCTATATTCTTGACGCCTAAAACGCGTAGTTAAAAGTAGTACGCGCTTACAGTTCCGTGGGAAACAAATATCCCGAAAAGTCACCACCTTAAACTCAATAAGTATTTCGATCTTACAAACGAACTGACCAGGAATAGGTTTAGAGGTAGCTTATATGCAGTTGAAGTAGGAGCGAGAGCTATAACAGCGAAATCTCTCTATAGTTTACTAAAAGATCTCGGCCTGTCATTAATTTCTAGAATGCACTTCGAAGGCGGCTTTGGTAGAATCATTTAAAATTTGGTTAGGTAGTGGGAGGAGCTCGGACAGTGAAGGTGAGCGTTAATGCATTTTAAAGGGGCCCTTTAAATCTAACCTTGGTCGCAAGCGCCGCTAGGAGCTCCTCTTCCTACAACACGATGGGCCCGGCACCGGCACGGTGAATCCATGGAACGCGAAGTATTTCGATTAATTTAAGGATATTGTCTTAGTGCATTTATATGTGTTTCGTACATTTTTGTGAATATATAAAAAATATGTGTATAGCCATTTCATATGAATTGATATTGCACAATATACCACACATTCAGTTTCGTCCAACAAGGCTTATTTTTGCGCGAAACCGCGGTTTTATTTTAACAAATAACGGCGAGTTGATTGCAAAAGTTTGTTTTGAAAAATTTATGTGAAGAGTGAATTTATTATTTTTATGCGGGTTTCGTTATAATCTATATCTGTATTATTACTTGTTAAATATGAATATACGCTTTTATGTATAACTTTTATATAAAATTATAGGAGTTGGTATATTTAGCTGTAAATATTTTTTTCTCGTAATAGGGCTCTATAGTTAAAAAGAATTGTCTTTTCTAGTGTGCCATATAAAAAAATTAGGCTAATAAATATTTTTTTTATATTTTACCATTACCAGGTAGTTTTAATTTCCTGAAAATGCAAAGGAACCCTAAATCTATGGATAACATATGCATTTTTGTTACTAGAGACAACTTTCATTTGTGGCGGTGGATTGTTTTAATTTTTTTGTTCCAACAGTACAGATTTATATCCTGAATATCGTCACAAAAGTTTCTAACAGTACATATTTTTATAGACATATTTTTTCAGACAGGTTGTATTTTTTTCCGGATCTCTGCAATAGAAGGTGGAAAAGAGAACCTTTAAGAGTATGCGCTTCTATGGTATATGTATAGTGATTTAGAAGGGACAAAAAATGGAGATTACCCAGTGTTTCTTGTAAGTGCATGCTACTCATGACCATAAACTGCAACGTGTTCGCAACATCAGGTTTTCAAAAAATGATAATATACGCGAATAATCCGTTTAAATGGTTTTATTTAAAAGACTAAGTGTTTTCGTACGTTGAGGGCTATCGCACTTAACTTATATGTTTGTTAGACAAATGAAAAAAGTAAGAAGAGTTGGTATATGTATAGTGTCTCAGAATGGACAATAAATGGAGATTACCCAGTGTTCCTTGCAAAGACTAAGTAGTTTTATACATCGGGCGGCTAAGGCACATAACTTCTGCCTGTTTCTTATGTGTCGCTTATCATTCGCTTAGGTATATCTAATATATATACTACTATATAGATACTAACAATTGAATTAAGGCTTTAAATTATAAATGACAAAAAAATACCTATAAAAACACATTTTCTAAATTTATTTAAAATTTCGCATATAAAACACTCGCATAACAGTTTAACTATTGTACATAGACAGTCGGTGCGTCTGTCTGGACTACACAATGGATGGAAGAGTCACTTTCAGGTGGAGATAGCTGAATACTTAACGACCCTCGTTGGATTCACGCGTGGTGTAAACTAAAAAAGCTTGAATTTTAAATAATATTATTGTTAAAAATACTAATCGTAATATCTAGTATAAGCTTTATGTGCTTAAATAATTTTAAAAGTGCTTTAATAAATATTATTTTACAACCAGTGGTTTACAAATGAATATAACAAGGTATCTTGAAGGAACACAGTGTCAAGACATTCCTTTTTCCGCTTTTTGCCAATTTTCAAATCTAGTGTTGTGTAGTAAGTTGTCTAACTGAATGCTGCGTTTTGTGTTGCAATTAAAATAACAAAGTGGCGTTAAAGTTGCAATTTATCGTCAGTTTATTCAGATATTAATTAAAAAAAGATGGAGCTGACATAAAATATATTCCATTACCTTTGCACGCAGTGTTTCAACCGTTTCTCATCATAGAATAAAACTCAGTACTAATTTAACGTGGATGGCTTTAGGGACTTCGAGTTACCATTCTATTTCGAAGATGTAGAGTGTATTACAAATAATGTTGCAATCTTTTGACAAATTGGAAAGCTTCTGAGCTTTAAGCATAGGCATTGCTAAATATTATGTTCTCCTAAGTATTTTTTGCTCAAGAACTTTATTCAAATTTAACATTCTGTTATTTTTTATTTATATTATTACATGTTTCAATTATCGTCGTGGCGCAGAGGCGCAACGTCTGCATGTAACGCGACGGTTTCTGGGTTCGATCCCCAGTTGGAGAAGATGGATTTTTCTATTTCCATTTTCTTCGCTCTGGCAAACTAGGCAAAGCGCGGCGTTGAGTTCCGCCACTCAACACGCAATGCCTCGAAAAGGCGGAAAGCGGGGACGGAGAAAGCAGGGACTAAGTAACGGAGTGTCTTAACACTAGGTTCCCACGGTCCCTGCAGTTCCCTCTGCCTACCCTGCCATGTGCGGGATAAAGCGTGAAGTTATAAAAAAAATGTTTCAATTAGGTTGCAAGTCTGAAATAAAACCTTGTATAAAGCCAGTGGCAAAGTCCTATAGTGGCTTCGTTAAATTGTACTATAGAATAAATAATGATGTAAGAGAAAATAAATTTTCAACAACATTGTACCAAACACCAAATGTCTTTCTATACATTATAACGCGTAAGGCGTGAAAAGAACTCGTAACGTCTTTATGAAAGATTAATTCCGGAGGCAAATTGTTTGTGAAAACTGTTAGAATTTTAAGACGCGAGTGTCATTTTGAAACCGACGTCTGACTGATTAATTTCAATTCGTTCCTCTGGTAATGGTATAAGACAAAGTGTGGAGTTGAGTACACAATACGAAATGTTTCAAAATTGGATAGAAAGTGGGAACAGAGTGACAAACGAGTATCAAAACTCAATGTAGTACTAATTAGACCCATCCACATTACATCGATCAATAAATAGTGTTGCGGAAGTCAATCGCACAGTTGTGTGATGTGCGGTAAAAAGTTTATACAAAACCGCAGTGTAGTAGAGTTCTAAGTGTTCAGGTGGCAGGGATGATATTTAATTTTGTGTCGTACTGTGATGTCGGAGAATTCGCGGCAGGTTATTATATCACATCACATCAAACTGTCCTCAAGAACAGTCCTTATAGCAAAGTATAATCGTTAGAGAACGATTGCATTGAATGCTAAAATCGTCCAAATTATCATTGACCGTATCAAAACCGTTGACTTCGTCCTTAATGCTACACCTGGAAAGAAAACTAGCTACCCACTCGGACAAATTCTCTGGAAGCTCATACAATGGAACTTGGACCTTGTTGTTTCTGACTGAAACACAAATAGTCAGACCGAGTGACACAGCCTATCTTCACTATCCTGGCTACAAATTAGAGCATAACTTTATGCGTCATGCTGGAGTCGCTGTGTTCATAAGGAACCTGTCTATTATCTGGCTTCGTATCGATTCAAACGATCACGTGCGAATCTACGCATGTCTGTACAGGTCGCATAGTGGTAATACAGAAACAGATCGACTCATGGAGCGTTTGCAATCGGCCATTGATGATGTGCTCTCGCTTATCCCATCTGCTGAAATCGTGATACTTGGCGATTTTAATGCCCACAATTCCGATTAACTTGGGTCACGCACTACTGACCACGCGGGGAGGGCTGTATTTGACCTTGCTGTAGCTAATGGACTGTCCCAACTGGTTGACTCACTCACGCATCTTCCAGACGTGGATAGCCATAATGCCTCCTTACTGGACACTCGAGTGGACCTGATGGCATTTCTCCTTTAGTGCTCCGTTCTTGCGCTCCTGAGTTGACACCGGTACTAACGCGTCTATTTCGGCTTTCTTATTCAATCGGCGTAGTCCCGAACTCATGGAAGAGCGCTCTGATCCATCCGATCCCGAAGAAAGGTGACAGCTCGAATCCGGCAAACTTTAGGCCTATCGCTATCACCTCCCTGCTATAAACAACCAGCTGCTGGATTATTTAGAGGATCACCAGTTGATCAACGACCGTCAATATGGCTTTCGCCATGGTCGTTCAACTGGCGATCTTCTAGTTTACCTTACTCACCGATGGGCTGCAGCTGTCGAAAGCAAAGGCGAAGGCCTGACAGTTCGTCTGGATATGGCAAAAGCCTTTAATCGCGTGTGGGATAGAGCACTCCTAGCAAAACTTCCATCGTATGGGCTTCCCGAAAATTTGTGCAAGTGCCGTATGAAACTTGTGTCTTCTATTGAGAATCTTGTTCAATTCAACCCCCAGAAGAATCAAGTTTGCGCGTTAACCACTAAAAAAAGTCTTTTGTCGTATCACCAGTTTTTGAGAATACTTCTCTTAAAGCCTCGCTTACTATCAGTATATTGGGGCTCAGCGTTTTGAATGACTGTTAGTATCGCGATCATTTGGATAGCTAGGCCAAGCTGGCCGCAAAGAAACTGGGTGTCATCGGAAGAGCGAGACAGTACTTCACGCCTGCATACCGATTGGCTCTGTATAGAGCCCAGGTTCGGCCTCACATGGAGTATTGTTCGCATCTCTGGTCTGGTGCACCCCAGTACCAACTTGAACTATTTGATCGCATACAGCGTAGAGCCGTTCGTATCGTTGGGGACCCAAATATCTTTTACGTTTCCTCACTGTGCGTTCTCTACCGCTTATACCATGGAGAGTGTTCTGGAGAACTGTTTAATCTGGTGCTTGCCGCTGAATTCTCTAACCGCACAGTACGACGCAAATTAAAATATCATCCCCTCCATCTGGACACGTGGAATTCCACTATTGTGCGGTTCGTACGTGCGTAGGAACTTTTTTCCACGTACCATACAACTGTGGAATAGCCTACCTGCGGCAGTGTTTTCAGATCGATACGACATGGGTACCTTCAAAAAGCGCGTCTGCGTCCACCTTAAATGCCGGCAACGCTCTTGTAACACCTCTGCTGTTACACAGGGCCGTGAGCGTCCGTGATCACTTACCATCAGGTGACCCGACCGCTCGTTGTCTTGTCCTTCCCATAAAAAAAAAAGAATCCCTTAAATGAAACATCAATCTGAAGGATCTATTTTGGAGACTAAATACCGAATTTATTTCCGCTGACTCATAATAGCATTCCATAAGACAAAATGCTCATTAGCCTGACTCCTCTAATCGGGTACGTGGCAGACCTGAGTGTGTGGGTGTAAAAATTAGTTCTTCTTGGCGGGTATTCCACTTCCGTTCCTAGGAACACTGTGAATTCTGCCACGTTAATACTATATATGATAACAATTTATACATTAGTAAATATAATATATATTGTATATATGTAATGTATTTTAAGGCTATCGTAGCGGTCGTTAGAAGAGAGGTGGAAGATCGATTATATAATGAATAATCTCTTTTGGTGACATGTAATTATTTCCCTTGAAGTAAGTATATCGTTAAGAAATATTACCAATTTCATATAATCATTTTTATTTGATAAACTTATAGCCAAGAGATTTTGTACAATAAATCTAAAATATTATTATAATATTAATAAGACATTTTCAAATAACTCAAACCATATATGATGGAAGTTTTGGTCCGGAATTGTTTTTAAAACTAATGACGCTAGCAAATCTGATGTCATTTTCTTTATTAATGATATGTTTCTGCATAATAATAATGAATACTATAGAGAAGCCTACACTTTATAAAGTCTCTAACAGGAAAGACAATACCTGGTATTTGTAATACTACCCCCACTAATATTTTTTAAAGAATGTTGTTAAATCAGTTCTTTGTCTTTTAATATTTTTACAAAATAAATTGTTATAATTTTATTAATTGTCAGACATAAAGGTAAAAAAACACTTACTCACACACGAGCACAGTAAATATGTTTTTAGCAATTCTATAAAAATGACGATAAAATTATTTTCAAATAAAAATGAAATAACATAAAATTTTCTAAATGGAAAAATCGTATCCTAATATTTTATATGAAAAGTTTGCAAGATTAGTCGATCATCGAAAATTTTGTGATAATAAACAAACGCCAGCGAGCGAAGTAAACACAATTAAGGCTATTGACGTTAGCCCAATGTAAAGCTGAGTGTTCACAGAAATACAAAATAAATCTTTGGCAGTAGAAGTTTTTCTTCCTATAGAGAGAAGTGGCAATACTTCTGTCTCTTGAATGGAAGGAGTTAATTGAACCTATATCCTTCTTTTTTACCGTCAAATAACAATATTATTATGATTAAAATTTTATCAGAGAGTAGTGATAAGATAACAACTTCGCCATCTTTATATAAGTTCTCGAATTTAGTATAATATAATTTTTGTATATTATACATTTCGTATTTTTTATGAACCAATGAAAATACAAATTATCATAATTATTCATCATCATAATTATTAAATAAATATATTTTCTACGTGTCAATAATAATATATATATATATATATATATATATATATATATATATATATATATATATATATATATATATATATATATATATATATATATATATATATATATATATATATATATATATATATATATATATATATATATATATATATATATATATATATATATATATATATATATATATATATATATATATATATATATATATATATATATATATATATATATATATATATATATATATATATATATATATATATATATATATATATATATATATATATATATATATATATATATATCGGCGTCGGTCCAAAGACGGGGCTCAGTGGGCAAGTATTTTCACTGGGTTCAGACATAGTGGGTATGTCTCAAGCACTAGCACAAACGAACAGACACGTCCGCTCGCTACGAACTCCGGTGGTAGAATGCCGGTTCGCTCTACGGCCGCGTCCAAGCATGACTCGGTCATGTTGTTTTCAATGACGTCACGCTTGCGTTCGGTGATTGGAGTTGATTCTCCGACACGGCCATCGCTGACGGCTCACACGTCCACGTGTGTGTTAACTGCAAGAATAAATCACAGGACAGCATTTTTGTTCGGCTATTCTGACTACGAAGTAAACCACAGGACCTCGTTTTAAAACCAAGAAAAATACGTGTACTGTTTACTATCTCTATTCTAATAATCAATAAACCACACAAACTATTGTTTCTTTCTCACTTACTCATTATTCACAATCACAAATATCCATCACTAGATCACATCTTAACGTAACGATTACTATTTTCGTCGCATCAACGACTCATCTCATTTTCGCACCAACGAAAATAATGACAGAGATTGCAAAAGTACTGCGTCGCATCAACGACTCATCTCATTTTCGCACCAACGAAAATAAGGATAGAGATTACAAAAACACTGCGTCGCTCCAACGACTCCTCTCATTTTCGCACCAACGAAAACGAGGATAGAGATTACAAAAGCATTGCGTCGCTTCAACGACTCATCTCATTTTCGCACCAACGAAAATGAGGATAGAGATTACAAAAGCACTGCGTCGCTTCAACGACTCATCTCATTTTCGCACCAACGAAAATGAGGATAGAGATTACAAAACCACTGAGTCGCACCAACGACTCATCTCGTTATTCGCTCCGACATTAACGAGGATATAACACTACTAGTACCGCACCAACGGCTTAGGCTACAAACACCTTAATTTATAACTAATTACAATTCTAATACGCAGCCACGTTCCTTGATTATCATTTACAACTTCATTCATTATCGTTTACAACATCATTAATCATCATTAACATCTGTTTCCTGACATACATCCAATTCGACTGGAACTTCATAAACTGGTATTTTCCTAACCCTGTCGTATTTTTTAAAAGATATCTATCATGATCCAGGATTCAGCTTAGTTTGATTAATCTCCTCATTTTCTATGAGAGAGAACACAGTCACCCACATCAAAACGTTTTACTGCGGCTTTATTTGTATCAAGCCGAGACTTATCGTACGAAGCAGCTAATATTCTGCACTGCTTGTTCCCTTATCGCACTAAGATCGATGTCCGCAATATCATCCTCATTAGTAACTGTCATTAATTCTAAAGGTCTTGCTACTTAACCGATCATCAATTCTAATGGACTGGCTTTGGTAACACGATTTATGGTTGAGTTCATAGGCAACTGCACCTCATCCAATGTGTCTTGCCATGATCGATTCCTACTCGACTCTACCGCTGTTAGCATGTCCTTTAAGGTAGACATTACTCTCTTGACCTGTCCATTAGCCCGACTACCTCCTGTGGCTATGAGATGCAACTAAATATTACGATCCTCACAATAGGTAGCAAATTCTTTGCTAGCAAAACATCTGCCTTGATCAGCCACCACACGAACGGGGGCACCAAACAATGCCACGGTGGACTCGAGAACTCGAATACTGCTCTTGCTGTCGACGTTTAACGAGTGATAGAGCAAAATAAATTTAGTGAAGGCATCTATTAAGACGAAGACATATTCTTTAACATCGTTTTTACAACTAAGCTTTCCAGAGACATCAATATGTACAGTATGCCAAGGAATATTTTTGGGAATTGCGTGAAGCTCAACCTAAACACGACCTGAATTTGTCTTAGAAATTTTACAAGTAATGCAATTTTCGACTTCTCGACAACTTTCGTACAAACTTAGACATGCCTTCGAACCAATAATGTTCATAAATCTTTTCAAGAGTTTTACTCCAACCCAGATGTATGATTGATTCGTAAGTATTATTAACTACCGACCATCTGAACGCTCGGGGTACCATAAGCAGATATCAATTTCTACCATTCCCTCGCACCTTACGATAAAGAATACCTGACCTAATTTCGTAAGTCTTTCTTACATCCTCTAACAACACTTCAATTTCAATGTCCAACATTATTTAATTGGATTTCATAATCCTTCTCCTGCTCAACTTTAAGCCAATTATTAGACAACTCAGCTATGTTCACATGTTTTTGCCTTATCCATTATTCTTGCATTCCGGAGCAACGGGGGGCTGTAGATTACGCGAAATACAATCGATTTCATTCTAGAACCTTCTCTGTAAACAATGTAAAAGTCAAGCGACTGATGATAAGCCCACCACCTGTGAACGCGCGGAGAGAGCTCAATTTTATTTTTCGAGGCTTTGACAGAGTTGCAGTCAGTAACTACAGTAAACTTTCGTCCTTGCAAATAGTGTTTGAAATGTTTAATTGCATTGACAACTGCCAGTGTTTCGAGTTCGTAGGAATGATACTTAGACTCAGGAGCAGAAGTATAGTAAGTAATAACTATAGTAAGCGATTGGATGCTGCTTACCATCGACCTTCTGGATAAGTACAGCCCCATAACCGTCTGCACTGGCATCAGTATGAATTTCTATTGGGAAATTCGAATCGAAAATTCTTAAACCTGGATGTAAAGTCAAACAAGTTATATTTCGCTGTCTGTCTGTCTGATCCGCTCGTGAGCTGGCTGCCAATCTATGCTACGGGTTTTGCCACACGTTAACTTGAACAATGGATCCATAATATTTGAAAATTAGGAAATAAATTGCCTAAAATAGGAAGCTAAACCTTTAAACTGCCGTAGCTGTGAAATTGTACACGTAGGTGGAAGTCGAGTTCTACCTTCTACGCTAGCTTCTTCCTTCTTCGGTTTTGGCATAACTTTACCATCCTCGACAACAAAGCCTAGGTATTCAACGCGACGCTTCAAGAATAGACGCTTACTTAGGTTTGAGGAAAATCCTGCTTTTGTCAAGACTTCTAAAACAAAACGTAGACGCCCTATCCCCTGGTGCTAAAATCAACAAATCGTCTACATAAGCTACGACAAACGTATGGCCAACTCTCCCAATGCCTGCATTACCGCTCGATAGACCGATGCGTTCTTAAACCAAATGGCATAGCTAAGTATTCCCACTGGCCATCGGTTGTTACAAACGCGGTCTTCTCTATCGACAACGGATCTACAGGTATTTGATTACATCCGCTAACAGCGTCTAAACAGGTATCCCATTTTGCCCCACCTAACCTGGCAACTTGGTATTCAATCAATGGAAGTGGATATCTGTCAGCAACAGTATTTTCATTTAATTCCCGGAAATCCACGCATATGCGATCTGACCCATCCTTCTTTTTAACTAATAGTACTGGGCTGGAGAATGGAGAACAACTAGGTCTTATCACGCCTGCTTCTAACAATTCATTGACTTTATTACGAACAACCTGTCACTCATATGCACCGAGACGATACGGACGCCGCGGAACAACTTTTGTAGGATCAATTAAACGAATTTCAAATCCACCTGTCACACGAGACCTGGATATACCACAAGAAAAAGACGACGAAAACTCCTTTAAAACAGCTGTTAATTTCTCTTTAAATTCCGAGGGTACATCGGTATCAATATTATCAAACTCTAACTTATTATTCAAACTAGAATTTTCACATGAATGAATAGTCTTATGGCATGTAAAATAACATTGTCGGCTGTTACACTAACATTAAAGCTTTGTTCAATTAAAATATCATCGTTAAGATAGTCATCAACAACAACATGTAAATTGTAAAGTGCTAAAAACACTATATTGACCAATAGCCGTTAATTTTACAACGTTATGTACACGTTTACCAGAAAACTTTAAAAATTGCGATACTTTCTTTAATGAGGGAATATTCAGCGCCAGAATCGAAACAAAATGAATAAGACTCACCGTTGTGCATAAGTTGGCCCCGTGGGCTGCTCACGCTGCACTGGTGAACCTTATGTTCACACACCGTGTGTAATTGAGGGCCCCGACGCGTTTGTCCCTTGCATATTGCTTCCTTCGCTGCCACCACTTGCACCTGGTCTCCAAAAACACTTTGCAGCGAAGTGACCCATCTCACCACAGCGGAAACATATGACTCGCGATCACTGGTTACTCGTAGTGGAGCAGGATGGCAATTATTAACGATTTTTCATATTTTACAGCTCGATCAATTTTCGTAACAAGTCATCTCTCTCCTCTCTTGACGGTGGTATAGGTTTGTTACTTTAACGTGCTCGAGATGATCCCGCTTCTGATATCGGCGTCGGTCCAAAGACGGGGCTCAGTGGGCAAGTATTTTCACTGGGTTCAGACATAGTGGGTATGTCTCAAGCACTAGCACAAACGAACAGACACGTCCGCTCGCTACGAACTCCGGTGGTAGAATGCCGGTTCGCTCTACGGCCGCGTCCAAGCATGACTCGGTCATGTTGTTTTCAATGACGTCACGCTTGCGTTCGGTGATTGGAGTTGATTCTCCGACATATATATATATATATATATATATATATATATATATATATATATATATATATATATATATATATATATATATATATATATATATATATATATATATATATATATATATATATATATATATATATATATATATATATATATATATATATATATATATATATATATATATATATATATATATATATATATATATATATATATATATATATATATATATATATATATATATATATATATATATATATATATATATATATATATATAATATTTCAAATTTAAACTATTAATGAAAATAAACCACAGGATTATGTTTAGTTCCTACCTTTGTAATTTGTCAAATAAGAAAGACAAATAACTGAGTAATTTATGATAATTATATAACACGTTATAAATGACAGAAGAGATCCAGATAAAAGATATAGGTTAATATTACGTAACATAGCTTATAGTCCACCTCAACAAATGGACTATGCAACACGAAAATATTTTTTTTAATTCAAAATTTTACTAATATTGTTGAAAATATTATAATATAGTTTTAAATATTGTAACACCTCCACTGGAGCGCTACCATAATCAATTTTAATTGATTCTAAGCTAAAGCGTGAACGTCACGCGTATCAAGCCAACAGGGACTAAACGTGCCAGCAAATAAAGCTGGGAGCATATTGACAAGCTAAAGTACATATATTGTATATATGTAATGTATTTTAAGGCTATCGTAGCATTACGTAGTACCGTTAGAAGAGAGGTGGAAGATCGATTATGATCAGTATTGGACTAATTTTGTACTGTACTTACGAATATAAGAGCCCTTTTTATTTGAAGAAGATATAATACCTTGTCTTGACAAAGGAAATGTAACGTCACACATACCCTATATAAACTGCATAGCAGAATTCAACGTTATGCCTTTCTAGGAAAGATCAGATCTACGTAATACAATTTAAAATATTGCCTTTCTTCTTCTTAATTAAGTAAAAGAAGAAACATCCGCTCTGATAAGATGAAATGAGTTTCTTCACTCAACACACAATGCAAAGGAAAAAGAAGACCGTGAAATAAATAAGCCTTGACCTCAAATCCTAAATTAAATGCAGAGGATGACGTCTTCCCTGATGCGTAACGTCAAAAAAATCATGAAAATTTCTTTTGCTTTATTTTTTTGTAAGCTATTTTAGCTTATAATAATGTTCATATATATAAATATTACTCTAAAAAATAGGCGTATACCTAGCGTATTGTTTGTTCCAACACGTTGGTTTTCCAACGGTTTTTTGTTAATTCGTCCCTTTCTGTGCTGTCACAGCCAGTGAAAAGTTATTTTATATGTAACAATGTTTTTGATGTTTCATGAATATTTTTATGCCGTGTATGATACATACACATACATGTATGTAAAAGCTTATGATTTAATGCAGAATAACAGTGACTTGATTACTTCTCTTTCAGCTTTACATTGAATCCTGGAAATAGCGAGATAGATAAATCAAAATAAAAAATGATTGCTAAATGTGATTGCTCTTTACAATAAATTTTTGGAAGCGTAAATTTGTAAAAGTCTCCTTGTGAGCGTAAGATTTGTGCATCTAAGTGGAGAATACATTGCTTAGTGACACTTCGATAGGTTTCATGGAACGCAGGCTTAATTTCTTTAAATATTTAATTTTAACAAATACAACAGGATAGACTTCTGCCTGTACTATTATACAGTTGGTGGAATATAGTGGTTTTGGTTTCCTGTGGAACCCAGTAATTGGATATCTCGTTACCCGCTATCTACTCCAGTAATAATTTAACAGTATGTATTTTTTTTATTTCGTTATAAGTGACATTGTATGCATGTAGTGTTAAATCATGAATTCATACTTTTTAAGTGGCGCTCAATTCAGCACAATAAAATTTAATAAAAAAAGCAAATCGCACGTCTTTCCGTAATAGAAAAAAAAATTCATCGAAGAGAAACCGAACCCACAATCACTTTTACATCCAGACTGTTCCACTGCGCCAAAATGGCTTCAAAGTATAATTCACAAAATTATATATATGAAACATAATATATAAATATATAAATACGTATAATATAGGTCAGTATTACTAAAACGGTTTCCACATTTTCTAATTTAGTGGTCCACCTCACACGGAATGATATACTGACCGCTCTACGCTTCAATGCTACGGGCAATCTAAAGTGAAAAAGGAAGAAATATTGGATATTGTGAATTACGATCGAAATGTCTCTAACAAAATAGACAAATTTTGAATTAAACTCGATCACAAGTGTTAAGTGCGTTTATTTTACTTCAATTGACAAATAATTTATTAAAAATCAGCCATCTCTTATTTTGTAAAAATTATGTTATTATTATAATATTTTATTGTACGCTTTACTATTTTTTAAACGTATTTATTCTTCCTTTCCCTCATTATTTTTGGAAAAGCTTGTAGCCTGATATATATTTTTTATATTTAATATATGATATTACCATGTTGCGCCCACCGAGTTTGCAGTTGGTCCAACTTTGAGAGTCAAGAGGAGGTCAATCGTCGAATCCAACTCGGCTGGGAAGCGTTTGGGAAACTACGTAGTAACTTCTCGTCCAAAATTCCTCAGTGCCTTAAGAAGAAAATCTATAATCAATGTGTGTTACCAATGATGACTTACGGCACAGAAACGTGGTCTCTTACAATGGGCCTCCCAAAGAAGCTCATGGTCGCTCAACGAGCTATGGAGAGGGCTATGCTCGGCATTTCTTTGCGAGCTCAATGAATTAGTAAGTTGAAGTGGCAATGGGCAGGGCACATAGTTCGGAGAACTGACGGCCGCTGGGGCAGAAAGGTTCTCGAATGGAGACCACATTCCGGCAAGCGTAACGTAGGACTTTGTCCGGGTTGCAGACATTAGACAGGGTGCACTGGAGGTCCCTGGGGGAGGCCTATGTTCAGCAGTGCACGTCCTACGGCTGACATGATGATGATATGATATTTTAAGCATAATAGATTTCGAACTTGCTACGATATGGATTTTGTAACGGTGTCCAAGACGGCATTGTCAACCAAGTGCTTTAAGCCATTCGCTTGTATTATTTTTAAAGAGTTAATCCACACTAAGGATAGAAACGTTCTTAAAGAAAAAGATAAATGAACTACAATAAATTAAATACACATAAAGACTTACGGAAACAGTTTATTCTATATATCATCATAACTCATATTAACAGCACGCGAGTAACCCGTATAGTTAGGTCACGTATTTAATTCGCAATTTTTCACCCCTTCGCAGCCTAATTAAATGAAGGGTGAATCGTGCTTTATCGCCGCATGAAAATCTATGTTCTCATGATTTAGCCAATATTGGTTTCTTTGAAATATTGCTCAAGTTACCTGTTTTGGTACATTTATTTTAAGAATATATATATATTGTTTATTTTCTCTTTTGGATCAGTTTCATGGCTATAAACGTCACGTCTGTACTCTTGTGTATGTGACGTTGTCTGTCAAGAAAAATACAAATATTCTTAAATAAATGGATGCGTAAAATATTTGATGTTTGTCGGTCTCTAACTTTTCTTCATCTAAAGGAATGGGAAGGCAATGGCAGAGTTAAGTAGATTAAAAGCTTATCAACAAAAAGATCTATCTATCTACCTATTACCTACCTAGTTATTATATTTCCAAATAAAGCCAATGTAAAGGGAAACAACATAATTCAACACAGCTTCTCAGCAACATCTACGAAGGTCACACAAGCTTAGATTAGCACTATGTCCCTGAAGAAGGAAAAAATCTTCATAAACGGTTCTTTTAAAAAAAAAATTATTTCTGGATTTTATTAAAAACTCTAAACTGATTGAACTTGGAGCGATCAGTTTCATTGTTTTTGGTAGGTACATCTGTCATAAACCAATAACACAAAACATTATTAGTTTATTTCGTCCCACGAATATTTTTTACAGGTTTACTTTATTATTTTATCTAGTATTCTAGGTAGAGAGGGCCTACCTAATATATCGAGCCTACCTAACATATTGAGAGGTAAAATCCTTGCGTCATAACACCACTCTCCACATTGTCATTCTATAGAGTGTGCGAAACTCAACGACACCTATTGTCTTGTATTTAAAAAAAACTAACTCATTCATCAAACGCAGATTGAATTTGAATCCATAAGCAATACATACGAGGTGTGTTCAAAAAGTATCGCGAATTTTGAATTTTCGCGGGTTACGTATATTCGAATTTCAATTTTTTTGTGGCGTTATGTTGGTACTCATGTCTCTCACTTATGCCGACAACCTCGGCCATTTTGAATGTTCACTTAATTGTTGAGAGCTGCTTTGCTTGCACGTGTTTTGGATCGTCTTCGATTTTTACCCATTCAAAAAAATGGATCAAAGAACGTGTATCAAATTTTGTGTGAAAAACGAAATTAAGTGCGCGGATGCATTCCGAATGTTGACTGTGGCATACGGAGAAGCTACCTTGGACCGAAGCAACGTTTATCGGTGGTACAAAATGTTCTCAGAAGGCCGAGAAGATGTGAACGACGAAGAGCGTGCCGGACGCCCGAGCACTTCAACAACAGACGAAAAAATTAATGAAGTGGAGAAAATGGTATTGGCCAATCGTCGAATCACCATTAGAGAAGTTGCTGAGGACCTAGACATATCGATTGGCTCGTGCCATTCGATTTTTATCAATGATTTGGGCATGAGACGGGTCGCCGCGAAATTCGTACCAAAATTGCTCAATTGCGACCAAAAACAGCATCGCATGAACATTGCTAATGAGATGTTGGACTCTGTCCGCGACGACCCAAATTTGCTCCAGAGGGTCATAACTGGTGACGAATCGTGGGTTTATGGTTATGACGTGGAAACCAAAGCTCAATCATCTCAATGGAAGCTGCCGCACGAACCAAGACCGAAAAAAGCGCGCCAAGTTCGGTCGAATGTGAAAGTTTTGCTGACAGTTTTCTTCGATTGCAGGGGCGTGGTGCATCATGAGTTCTTGCCACAGGGTAGAACGGTCAATAAGGTTTATTACCTGCAAGTTATGCGCAATTTGCGCGAAGCAATCCGCCAGAAACGCCCGGTTTTGGGGAAGAACAAAAATTGGCTTTTGCACCACGATAACGCCCCTGCTCACACATCGTTGCTTGTGCGCGACTTTTTGGCCAAAAACAACACACTAATGATGCCGCAGCCACCGTATTCCCCAGATCTGGCCCCCTGTGACTTTTTCTTGTTCCCTAAATTGAAGAGGCCCATGAAAGGACGACGTTATGCTACACTTGACGAGATAAAAACGGCATCGAAGGAGGAGCTGAACAAGATAAAAAAAAATGATTTTTTGAAGTGCTTCGAAGATTGGAAAAACCGTTGGCACAAGTGTATAATATCTCATGGGGATTACTTTGAAGGGGACAAAATAGATATTCATGAATAAATAAATAATTTTTGAAAAAACACAAAATTCGCGATACTTTTTGAACACACCTCGTATACATTAAGGCATGCTCAATAACCTATTTGTTTAATGAAATCAATATCTCCAATTTTTAAAATAATACAATAACACATATTTTGTATAATAAAAGCTAATACCGAGTAAACAAACCACACATGACCTAATTTTACATAAAACTACCAACTTTAACTTGTAACGTCTACATGCGACGGCATTCCCTCTAATTGTACTACTATTTAGTACGGTCCTTACAGTGCAGACTATAGACAGTCGAAATAAACCATGTTAATACATGTTCAAAATATACCACGTTTGGACAAGTTTAAAACATATCTTGAAAATTTCTTTATCCAGACTATAGTTTGCCGCCTTTATATCATGGCGTCAAGTTCCATCACGCAAAACGCTATGCTTCAAAAATTGGAAAGCGGAGAACGGAGTGTCTTAACACTAGGTTTATTCTTAGGTAAAGTTCCTTTAATTTCTGCGGCTACCTACCATGCTGTTAGCGGGATAAGTGAAATTAAATCTTATAATATAATCCACGCTTGTATAAGTTGAAAAGAGGACTTCTGGAAATATAATGAAATGTTTATTTTATCATCAAAACATTGCTTTGTTTTCCATTTTTTATTTGTTAACTGATGACGTCACCACATACTTATGTCACTTTTTTGATCGACACTTTTTGTTTTACTAATTTCGCAGCGCGAAATATCTAACACCAATAGAAGGGAAAAAGCAAAGTGACACTTCACTTTGATCAGCATATCTATTACGAATCCAGATATAGATAACTGCCATTAAAATATAATATTTAACTTAAACTATTGTTTGTTGCAAGTCTACAGAATTCCTTAACCAAGCTGTTGTTGTGTTATGAGAACGTGACAGTTAATGAGGCGTCTAGTTTTTATGAAAGTCACAATAATCCGCGAACTAGCTCAAACATTATTTTATTAACCACCTCATGAGGTAAGGTGGCATATTTACTGGAAATGATCAAAATTGAAGTGTGTTTATATTGTTTTGATATATTTGTTTTGATATATTTGATATTTTTATTATTACGTTGTTTCGTTCGCTTAAAACGGAGGGCGAGGTGTCTCAACACTAGGTTCCCAAGGTTCTTGCGGTTCCTCTTGCCTATCCTGCTATGTGTAGGGATAAAGCATGAAGCAAAAAATACTTAACTACTTACTTAGGATGTTTATTTATTGCTCTGGCAAGACAGAGTTCGGGATTTAGTTCGGCCTCTTAACACTCGACGTTACTGTGCTACTAGCTACGGGATACAACGCAAAAAAAAAGTAAAAGAGTATCGACGAGTATATTCTGTCTATATATGTATTAAAATTGCCTTTATAAAATATTATATCGTCATTCTCATTTTGTTCGTATATGCATCAATTGCGCACACTTAGAGAAGCAATTTTTCATTTAGATTTTTTTTTGGTACGGTTTTACGGATCTCCAAAAGAAAGATTGGTGACAAATTTAGCCAATTTTCTAACACTAAATTTAATTAATAATGGACTAAACCAATTCTACGCAGCTAATTGGTTTTGCTTGAACACTTGCGTACACTTTTTGCCAATCTCAAAAATTCTGTCTTTGGAAGAAAAGAGAAACTTTATCATCCCAGAAAGTGTTAAGCTAGCATTAATTAATTTCATAGTAAGAATAATTTCAATATCCATTTAGGTACTTCATTTCCTTTCAATTGACCCACTTAGGTATTTTTCATGATAATTCTAAGAATAATATCTACAATTTCAATAAAAACCACTTAAGATTTTTCTACTTTTACAATATCACGACGATTATCAAAAATTGTTGGCCAATTAAACGTCAATGATAAAAAAAGCTGATAAAAGGTATTCGATTATTACTTGAGTCATTTACTTTCATTGTTACAGTAAGTGGTCGGAGTGAACTTAAATAAAACGTTAATGGTGCCTTTACAATCAATACTTTACTATATATCGGTTGGGGACAATAGTAACAAATTAAACTTATTCTACATATACTTATATGTATTTTTACTTTTAGGTAAGCTTTTTCTTTGGCTAAATGTAAAAATTAAAATGTTTATTTTTCACCTTTTGTTTGTTTAAAAATGAAAGCTTCGTTTAAATTAAGTCCTTCTTAAATTAAATTCCTTGTCCTCTCAACATTCAGTGTTTTGTAAAGAATATGGTTAGTGGTGGTTTATAACAACATATTAAAGATTATTTATATATAAATAATCTTTACTTACATTAAGTACATACTTTACACTGTATGGTGTACATATAGTTAAAATTTATGTTGTGACTGGAGTTACGATAGTGGAAATCCGCAGCCGGTATTAACCTAAATAGTTCTTCAGAACACTCCCCGTGGTACATACGGTAGAAGATGCACAGTGATGCGACATCTCTCCGCAGGGCCAGATGGTCGAGCCGCTTAGTGAGATTCTCGTCATCAACAATCCAAACCGCCCGACGTTGGACGCGGTCAAGTGGAAGAAGTTGGTATTGGAGTGCCCCAGACCAGAGATGGGAACAGTATTCCATGTGCGGCCTAACTTGGGCCTTATAAAGTTGAAGGCGATGCGCTGATGTGAAATACCGTCTCGCTCTAGTAAGGACGCCAAGCTTTTTAGAGGCTAACTTGGCTTTATCCTCCAAATGAACGCGGAATTGAAGATCTCTGGAAATGTCTATACCGAGAATTGTAATAGTTGGATTGGTTTCAAGGGGAATGCTCTGAAAAACCGGGGATACGACGAAGGGATTCTTTTTCGTGGTAAATATATATGTCAATTGAGTTGATATACTGCTTGTTGATATTTTCTTACATGATTTCTATATTTAAGTAAAATTACTGCTTTTTTAGCGTACAAATTCTTTAGTGCTTTGCACAAATTTGTGTAGATACAATGTGACATTGGCGAATTGTGCTCAACTATTAAATTATTATAACTAAAAAACTGAAATAAATTCCCTTTTCTTAGTTTGACTCTTTACCCTCATGTAGTAGGGAAGATAGATATAGCTGTACCAGATTCTCTAAGACGTCGCATTGTGCACTAGTTTCTTTCCTGAATTCGGCGTATTGCGATTTCTCTGCTTACCTTTTATATAAAATAGTATGCGCAGTTAAAAAAATCGTATCACCTCAACAAACGGCAAGACGAGTTGACACTAATGCAATAGTATTAGTGTCAACTCGTATAACATATGTATATAGTAATATATTATATATAATAAATAAATAATATGTAATAACATATATAATAATATATTGTATAGTATACGCAATATAAAATTATAAATCTACCGTAGCGCAGCGCCACAGCGTCTGATTGTAAGCATTTTGTTACTGTCTGGTAAAAGACAAAGGCGTTGGACACCACCACTCCACCACCTTATATATCGAAAATTATTCGGAAAGTGGGTATTGAAGTGTTTCAACATTACGTCTCGTCTTTCTTGCTCTCGCAAGATTTCGTGTGCAGCTATTTTTTTATTATCCATAAAATATCCATGGGCCATTCAGCAAACCTAAATTATTTGTACCTTGTTAGTGCAATAAAATAAAAATGTAACTATTCGTGTATTTCATCAAATTGTAAGTAAACATTTGTTTAATATTGAACCTGTAATTGGATATCATAGAACAAACGATAATAGCTCTTTTTTTTAATAAATATTTTTCTTGAAAGTTTTAATAAAATTTTTGACTTTTTAGTTTATAACAACTAGCAATAGATGTAATAAGTAATATAATGCAATACAATATAAAACAATTGGATGCAGTCGATTTATGTTATAAAATGGGAGTAGGAGTAAAGTTATTTTTTATGGCTTCACACTTTGTCACGCTCATTACAGCTTAGGCAGAAGGAGCTGCAGGAACCGTAGGAACCTAGTGTTAAGATATTTCAATTCTCGCTTTCTGCCATTCAAGGTATTTCATGTTGTGCGGCGGATTTTAACGCCGCCCTTTTTGTAGTTGCCAGAGCTAAGAAAATGGAGATGAAATAAACCATCCTCCCTGAGTGGGAACCGAACCCACAAATCATCATATTACAGGCAGGCGTTTTCAAATTAATATTATCTTTAAATTTACTATTCTTACAAATCTTCCTTAATAACTAAACTTAATGAGGGAAAATTTGAAGCAGGATTATATATAGATTGATAAAACTAAAATAAACTATCACTATTAGCAAAAAAATCAGGAAAATACAATGATTTAATAATAAATACCTCATATATGTCAAAGTAAAAAGTATGCAGATTTTTCGTTACGAAATTATGCCGCAAAATTTTCAATTTCAAATTGAAATGGGACGTCACTACGCCATGTGCGTAAAACAATTATTCATTCACACGCCTAAAAAGTTGGATGGGAAAAAATTTTTTCAACCACTCCAAATAGCCACGATTCATAATTGATGACTTGCATTCCATTATTGTCGCCATCATTGCTCAGATTTTATGTACATAGTATATCTGGCTAAAAACGTTTATCAATATACGTCAGTTAAAATTTAATAGAGAAATGCCTATTGGTAATATAATTAAGACTGTTTTAAAGAAAAATATGCAGCTAATGTTTTGATACTTATCAAGTACCTACCTGTTGTTTAATTATCTATTTGAATTATGAATCTCTAACACAGTACTAACATATCCTCGACAGGGAATTCTACTAGAACAATTACAAGACACATGTTACCATTCTTGTTATTTATTTCTTGTTTTTGCGCTTTGCATATTCTTAGACATAGGAAAAAGTATTGCTTATTAGCTTACTTTTAATTTAGGTGCTAGCGAATTGAAATTCATTGTTCTTTTTACCCTCAAAGTAACGAAAATTAGTGAGGCTTGTATTACAAACGGTAGCCTTGTAGGATCACTTATTGACCAAACTTTAAACTTGTGTCGTTGTTCGGTACCAAACTAAAGTTTTATAATCACTATATAAAAAAATTAGTTATAGGCTAGGATGGGCTATATATAACACAGACAAAATCAAACTTCTCATTCAACGCTTATAAAAAACACGAATAATATTGACTCCACTCCGGAAACCATACGAGATATTAAATAGTGGATTGAATCTGCAAACTTGGCGCCAAACTATAGTATATAACTATGTGTATAGTCTTTTTTTATATAAATATATAATAAATAAACTAATATTAAACTATAAATTAATACCCATATAAAATATTATTTATTATTAACTACTATTTTGTGTATGACACACACTGTAGATCAGGAGTCGAGTTGACATGATTTGTTGCCTACCAAGTCAGCATTTTCTAATAACGCTAACGCTGAAGCGCTTGTGACAGTATTTATGGAATAGAAACGAAACGTTTGGTTTTTCGCTAAGGCTTCTAGTGAGACAAGAAGCGACTCAATTTGTGTGAGATGCCTACTATCAAAAAGAGTCTCGACTTTTCTCCTAAAGATTTACTGAACGGAACGAATTTATCTCAATAATTTGCTGCTTACGCCTTGGGCATTCAAGTGCACGTGATCTTTTAGTTAACGTGGTAATTCATTCACTGCTCTACTATATACAGGATAAATATACAACGCCTAGGCTCCTTTTGTTAAATAAAAATAATTTCAAGATAATAAGATCCTACAAAATATGAAAAGCTAAACTGAAAACAAACTGAATTTAATATTAAAATATTCTATAATCGATTTCTGATCGTTTCAACCAATCAACCCCTTAAAGGGGTGTTTTAATTAAGTGGCAATAACAATAATTAATTGATAAAGAAATTCGTTTCATGCAAATCATTTAATTTCATTAGCACAGTAGGCACAATAGGCACTAGGGATGGAGTTTTATAATAATCGACTGTGCTCTACTTTATTGATAGCAAAATAAAATTAAAACCATTAATGGTTTTTTAAATGACAATACACCTTGGGAATTAAACGCGGATGAAACAGACTGAAGCAGCCTGTTTCAAATGTATCATTGTCAAAATGTATTAATGTAAAGTTTTATGACTATTTAAAGAAAGCCCCGTTGAGTTTTTGTGCCGGTTCCACTCAGGTCTGAGGCATTAACTTTTCTTAACAACATTAACACCAACATCTTGTATTAAAAATACAACAATTTTAATCAAATTATTTGTATTTGAATTAAAATATTTTTCAGATCAATCTTTAGACTATAATTTATGAGAAGATCTTTCTTTTATATGTGTTTCAAATAATTTCTTTTTATGGTTATGATTTACTAGCCCAAAATCTAATTCTGGAAAGTGGTTTATAATGCATATATAATAGTGGTTAGTGGTTTATAATTTTAGAAAAATATTTTTTGGCACAATAATAGTTTTTTTTAATTTGAAATGTATTTAACACTATACAGGCACTTGGTCTGTACTCTTTTTAACATATACATACTATCCGTTAATAATATTAGTACATGCTGGTACTCCTATTCAATAGAGCAGCCAGACCAGGTGAAATCGAGATATAACATATTTATGTACCTAACCTTTCCTGTATTTATCCATGAGAAGAGCTACACTAGCTAGCTAATTATGGTTTTTAATCCTGGTTTTCCGTTTGAGCCTGTTGCAAAAAAATCCAATTCGTCTCCCTTCTGTTTTGATTTTCCTTATGTTTTGCTCTTATTACCCTTACCAGGGAGTGGCATGACTTTGGTTTTTCTAACAATTTGAGTGCTGATTTAGAGTCCCTTAAAATGTTAACTATTTGATCGTTATTGGATGCGAGACTGGAAGACAATTTAAGCTGATTTTTTCGCTACTGTTCTCTTTACCTCCTTCCATCTGGATAGGGTCGCTGCAACGTTTCCCTCAATTTTACTATCATCAGTAATAATCTCTTTATAGAGATCACTCAGCCTGTGTGCGAGTAGGAGCCGACATGTCGCCTCGGTTTGGCATCCAATCGGGTGTCAAACAGGGTTGTGCCATGTCGGCTTGGTTGTTCAATTTGTATTTGGATAGCTGTCTCCAAGGACTGAAAGAAAGTGACATGGGTGTAAAAGTGGGTGACTTGAAGGTAAATTGCTTGTTGTACGCAGATGATGCAGTGCTTATTGCATCATCAGAAAGCGAGTTGCAGGCATTGGTCACCATTCTGAAAGACGGGTGTGAAACTAATGGTCTAAACCTGAATGCAAGTAAGACAAAGGTTCTGGTATTTGAAAGAGACGAGGAAAGGACGGAATGCAAGATTTTCGTGAATGGAAAATTATTGGAACAAGTGAACGAAGTAGTATACTTGGGAAGTATGTTAAGTAGAGATGGTAGATACGAAATGGATGTGGAAAGACGTGTTGCTGCCGGTAACAGAACGAACGGAACGTCAGCGTCGCTGCACGTTTGGCCGTACACAATGCAGTTTTGGTTCCGACGCTGTTATATGGCAGTGAAACGTGGGTATTACAGAAGAAGAATGAAAGAAAGATGAATGCTGTGGAAATGCGATCTCTTCGAAGGATATGCGGAGTCAGCTTAGCTGACCGAATCCGCAACGAAGAGGTACACAGGATGGCAGGTACCAGCGAGGATGTCACAGTAAGAATGAAGAAGAACGTGCTCAGATGGTTTGGGCACGTCGAAAGAATGAGTGACGAAAGAATGGTAAAAAAGATATATGATGGAAAAGTGAGTGGTAAGAGTGGTAAGGGGAGACCTCGGTTGACTTTCGAAAACACAGTATCGAAGATACTGGAGGAAGGTCACGTAAAAAGCATGAGGACTCCCCGGAGAGCATGCATGAAGAGGTTAATGACAGTGGACGAGGCGAAAGAGGTATGCAGGGACCGCAGCGTTTGGCGCTCCGTTCTCTCTGACTACCCCGCTAGGGATAGAGCGTGAAGCTATGTATGTATGTATGTATGTATCAGTAATAATCTGTGCGCCCTCCATTTGGTACAGATTGATGGTTTATCAGATTTAATTCCTTCAGCAATTCGAAATCTATGTCTATCTGTGTTAATGGATGTGGCTGGAGGAGGCTATTCTCTTTGACATCAAGCTCATTTACATTACATCAAAACTTGACATTACAGAATCGATATCTTAATTATTAAGTTTTTATATAGCATAGTAAACTTTGTACTAACGTTATCATATAAAATAATATAACATTCGTGTTATTATTCAGTCGCGACTACCTAGTCGTGACAACAATCTTTAATCTAAGCTTTATCAGGTATTAGCAGGAAGGACTCGATGTTGAAATTAAGGTATAAAAACGTATATTCAATATAAAAAAATTATCAACACTAGGTTTTTTATATGTGGTAGCAAAGCTAAGAAAAGGTTGCCTTGGTCTAGATGAATAAGTAATTTGATTCCATTACTAAGTGAATTTTAACAGTTTTCAAACAAAATTGAATGAATTTATGAAATGAATGTAAAATAGCCAATAAGTGGTTTATAATATGAAATTATACTTCAATTATATCGTCGTTTCGTTATTTGCATCTAAATGGATTTGATTAAACTGAAATAACCTTTTATTTATGTATTAGTTCCAAATTATTCTATTGAACTACTTTGTGTGACATGATTGAATGAAATAAATCTATTTAATTTTAAACCTAAAATTTGCAATTAAAGCTAGAACCATTAAAGAAGGACCATATTTCTAAATTTAACACCTTCAGCATTTTCGGTGAGAATTATATTAATATTAAATATTCCAGTTTCCGTCATTCTTTAATTTACATTTAAAATGTGGGAAACATTTCATTTCTTCGGATGGATTTTAAAAGAACTGACATCGTGAGCTGTCAAGTACACTTGTACATACCGAAAATCGTTTATTTTCAATTTCAATATTTAAGATTTTCGTATATTATCCTCTTGTTTCATGTACTTCGTGATGTGATTTGTGTTTTTTGAATATATTTGATCGCAATATTCGTCTGTTATTTGAAGTTTAGAAAATATAATGTATATTTTTATATTCATTACGATATACGGTTCTTTTACAAATGTAGAGGAAAGTAACCAAATGTGGAATAGTATCCTAATATGGAGTACCTTCTCTAAGACTATAATACCTTCTCTAATACTATTTCTCTAAGACTATAAGTATGAAACGCAACACTCGACCATATATTTTTCCATTAAGTCTACTAACTATCGCATTCACAACATCGAATCAGTTGCGCGAATGTTTCACGTGTGGTAGGCGGGTTTTCATTTGTTATCGTGCAACAAATTTCAAAAGTAAGTAATAAATAAGTATAACCAACTGTTATGTTTGTATATATAAGTGTCAAAATATATTTAGTATATCGATATAAGGTTTATTTCACCATTTTGTGATCTTTTGTCACTAAAATGTTGTGACTTGACAAAATATTTAGAAGAGTTTGAAATAGTATAAAAATCCAAATATGGGCAGTCGTCGGTGTCTAATTATGGAATATTCCATAATTCGATTTTAATATTTTATATAATAGATAATTGAGATTATTTCTTTACACAATATATGTAATGACTGTTTTTAGAATGTCCACTTCACAATTAACCAAACGAAAAACCTGGAGTGAAAAAAAAACACAAGCTACAAAATTCGTTCGGGAAAAGAAAATGGGCTATTTGAAAGCGGCACAGTATTTTAAAGTGCCTAGGAGAACTTTATTATTACATCTCTGCCAAAAAGATGAACAGTCTCCAGAAGTAGCAGCGGCTACTACATTAGGAAGAAAAACTATATTGGGTTCCGAACTGGAACATGATAGTGAAGAACAAGACTTTGAGGAACTAGGCGCTAACCAGTTTAATGTAGGTAGTGAACATTATGAGTTGATGGACCAAATGTCTCCTGACTCTTCTGATGCAGAATGTTGTTGTTGTTTCTGTTCAAGACTTTTGTCCATAAAAGTGGAGAAATGTGTTGGCTCCGGGTACATTATGATTCTGCTGGTCCAAAGTTTGATCTTAGATCTGTGACTTTTGCAAGTAATTTTATAACTTATTTCATTTATCACAACGTATTAGATATTAATAACCATTTTGTTATTGTTAAGTTGACTTATACTTATATTCCATATTTGATTACTCATTTGTGATTTTATTTTTTGTGTTAGATTTTAATTAGATAATTAATATATTTGATTAAAGACTGTTAATTACTTCTTATAAATGTATGTCTGGTCAGTAAAAACATTAAACTAACCAATTTATATAAAGTTTTGTTTATATATCCCAGAAACAAAATGGTATTCCATATATGGTCACTTTCCTCTACTGTAAATTCACATTTAAACACTGTCCTTTCACAATCAAGTATTCTATTAGTCTTTTAGGTGCAAATGTATCTTTTTATAATATTTTTTTGAAAAATCCTAAACAATATCTGGACAGAAAAACGAACTCGATAGGCTAGCGATGCAAAAGTCTTTTTTTACTCGTGCGTCTGACGGACCTCTGTACACTGACCTATTTTTACTTTGTGTTGTGTTGCGATACACACAGTAAAATATTGACAAGTTTTTGTGGTTAGCTTTGTTCGCTTTTGCCAGGAAATCAAAGCTGCTACCACCTGCTAAGGTGTTTCCGCTCATGAATTAGCTATGATGATAAAGAACAGGTATAGTAAAGTTTAAACTTTGTCTTAAAATTCTCAGAACAAAATTATACACACATACATCGTTACATACAAAAAGATCAATGAATTTGTCAAGACAAGTTTTAATTTAGCTTAAGTTTCTTAAATAAGTGTACGAGTATGATGTGGTCTATATTCGAGGCACTGAGTGTAGAGTGGCAGGATTAAATGCTGCCTCTTGACTTTCAGAGCCGGAAAATACTAGTAATTATTTCTCCAAATATATTAAAATAAAAAATTTTACCCACAATGCTCAGGCAAAATCTCTTTAAATAATACAATTTTTAACTTTATCTACCTACCAACCGGATTACTTGAAGCCGCAAACCAATCGACACGAGTGTGATCATCGTAAAATTTTATTTGCAAATATAAATTTGGCGTGAGAGGGAAATTAGCAAGAACATTTTCAAATAAAATATAAAGAGTTCTGTAGGCAAAAAATCTGTTTTTAGAATGAAAAGTTCCAAATAATAATTCAAAGCGGTAATATTCGACTAAATTATGGACAAAGACAAACTATGCCAAAAAATGCAAAAAAAATTTTTAAAATTGTTCTTTTTTATCCCAATATTTTTTACAGAGCTAATCTTAACAGACTATAATATATCTTATGTGTAGATTAGGTGATAACATATACGGTTTAGGTAATGACTAATAACAAAATCAGTCAAAAAATATATACATATATACGTATATTTTAAATAATCATTTCGAAATTAATTCAAAAAGATCACACAACAGTAATTTTACAGTAAAAATAGATAGAAAAGTGGTAAAATGTAAAAACCTAGTGCTAATCCTTAATTTATAGGACTCTTAAACCTACACTTAGATCTTCCTCAGAATCCTCTCCCTACCCATACCGGGTAGATGTCGCGTTAGTACATGGAATGCTCAAAAGTTTCTTATCTATTCTTTATTAGTATATTCTTTAATGAAACATTTAAATGATATTAAACCTTAACCTACTTAGCTGAATTTAATAATTATTTTTTAACCGCAAGCCACAGTTATTTTTCATTTTGATGTTGTACAACGTAGAAATTTAAATTATTACTCGGGTAACATTCGCTATGGAATTTGGTAATTTTGTGTGTTTAATTAGATTTTTATGTTAAATGAGAGCGTAAAAAGCGTTTTTATAACAGTATAGTGCTAACAGATTTATAATAATAAAATATTACTTTATGGAATATCTAGTCTATTTTATATGAATATATTTTGGGATTATTTTAATTTTGAAAATAGGACGGTTCAATACCATACGTGATGGTACGCTTGGACTATGTATGGTACACTCAGTGTATATAACGAATATCTCAAACTTATGAACACTGTTGCACAATTTACTGTAATACAGAAAATAATGTCCCCAGCTGGTAACAGTAACTAAAAGAAGCTATCGTAGAAGATATCGTCATTGACCATTACAATCGCTAATTTTAAAACCAAATATTCAAAAATAAAATCTTCATTTTAATTTTGTTTTTCTTTGATTCTTTGATTTGAAAGATGTGGCGTTAGGTTCTGCTATCTATGTATATGATGAATATGTGCTTTACTAAATTTTTCATATCCAGAAAGACAAACAGATTCAGAATATTCACCCGGTTTAACCCATTTGAGAGAGAACTCTATTGAAACGATCTGCAGTCACATAAATTGAGCTGAACACCTTTTTGCACTTATTGCGTTGTTACTGAGTTATTGAGATGTCGTTGCATGTAGGTGTTTTCATTAGTTTTATGAAAGGTATCGCTGGCATCTAGCCGTTTTAATTGATTTTATTTTGTTACTAGCTTTTCGCCGTGGCTTGGTTTGAATAATTTGTAGTAACTCTCATGTATATAAAAATAACCTTGACCGCTTAATCAGTGGATTACATCGAATTGATGAAAGTAAAAAAATAAGTTATTATATTAGCTTATATAATTATAAGTTATTATATCACTTATTGTACTGTAGTTTATCGATATTTTATATTATTATTTTATAAAGAAATCAAGATATTGTCTTGAACGTCACTCGTTATTTGTCTATCAATTAATTTTAACATTGTAATATCCGATGTTATAATAATTTATTAATGGTTATACTTGATTATATATTTTATTATGGAATTGTATTTCAAAAATATTAATTATAATAGTTTAGTTGGAAACATTAAATTGTATCGGAAGTGGTCAACTGTGTGGGGGTATAAATAAACTAGTATAAATATTTGATTGACCATTCTTGGGAGGAACATTCTGAAGAGAACATTAAGCAGTCATGCTGTACCTTTTGATATCTGAATTGTACTCAGTATTAATAAATGTAATTGAAGAAGGAACCTGGTTTGAGTCATTACACCTCAGAAGTGTAAAGTTCCACGCGCCCTGGAGAG